>JAMRYI010001405.1:0-26530 GCA_029231635.1 Ditylenchus weischeri | reverse complement strand
GTATTGCTTCTTCTGTCTTCCGTTTTCCATCTTCGGCGGAACCTGCCAATTTTGTTCTTCACCATTGTCGCACCACCAGTAGCACCAGCCGTTTGAAAGAATCTCCCAGTGTATTATGCCTTCTAATGCAAAAATACCAGACATATAAAGGATATATTTCTATTCTTCTTTCATAGTTGCAAAAGATCACATACTCAAAAGAAAAGTTACAAAAATAAAGTTTTGTAGGAAATGAAAACGCTGGATAATTATCGAACAACCAATACATTTATCCTACAAGTTTAGTTTAATAATTTTAAATGGATAATATGGATATTATTAAAAAATTATGGTGCTGGGACAAACAGCATAAGTACCACCTAACGTTTTTCTAGGTCGTTTTTCGAAAATTCTGTTTACACAGATTTTTTCGCCGACAATATGTTTTTGGCATATTATTTTTTTCAAAAACACGATTTTTGCTTGGTCCCTTTTGTGGTTTGGGTCTTGGTGAGTGGATGGCCTCTAGATGGACAACGCTTAACACTCCGACTCCGATGCGTGACTTTTGGACTCCTGACTCAGAATTTCGTGCTGAACACGATGGTGTTATTGGTTTTGAAATTTTTCCTATAAAATTTTTTCTAGAGCCATCTGACATTTTAAGTTTTTTATTATTTGTCTTGGCACGAAAGTACGAAAAATGGTCATAACTTTTCATATTCATCATATTTTTGTAAACTGTGAAATGTATCTTGTAGAGCAGAAGCAGGGATATCTTTTGGCTACGTATGTGTTGAGGTACCATAAAAATTATGGCACCGCGAAACCACAAAGACTACAACGTAAGCCTCTGATCAGGACTCATCTTCAGCTGGCTAAAACTTTGTTCACATCAGACAGACTGAGTACAGCCAGGATATTTTTTGCAGGAACTTCAATGAAGATTATGAATCTTCAAAAAAATTATAAAAATGTTTTTTCTCTCGATTGTTATGACTTCTGTGAGATAAAAACACTTTTTAGAGCTATCATTTGCATTCACTGCAGTGCAAACTGTCAATTTCGAAATTTTGACACCAGGCTCGCGTTGCGAAATTCTTTCTGAGACTCGAAACTCGCTGTGAAATTTTAAATCCTCTCAAGACAAAAGTTATTCAAATATTAAAATTTTAGAATTTTTTTCGAAGTTTAATTTTGTTGTAAGAGCATTTTTACATGCAAATCGACCATGCTGAACACGAGACCGGTGTCAAAATTTTGAAATTGACAGTTTGAAATTGACACATAAGTAGTCAAAAGATAGCCCTGCTTCTGCTCTACAAGATACATTTCACAGTTTACAAAATATCTTATATAGTATTTGGCATGTGTGGGTGGGCGGGCGGGTGGGTGGTTAACGCTTTTTCACTTCGAAGGCCAGAACGGGTCGTAGATAGCGAAATCACTTTTGTCGCTAATACCATCGTGTTCCCCAGAATGTCAGCTTTCGTTTTAAAAAAAGAACAGGCGAAAAAATGAGTTCTAATAGGGGATATACCTATTTTTATGAATGAAGTCATAGCCCCTCATTGAAATTTCGAATTACTATAGATGCGCCGATAGGCGCCTGTGGTCCCTTGTGATGAATATGAAAAGTTATGACCATTTTTCGTACTTTCGTGCCAAGACAAATAATAAAAAACTTAAAATGTCGGCTCTAGAAAAAAATTTATAGGAAAAATTTCAAAACCAATAACACCATCGTGTTCAGCACGAAATTCTGAGTCAGGAGTCCTAAAAGTCACGCATCGGAGTCGGAGTGTTAAGCGTTGTCCATCTAGAGGCCATCCACTCACCAGGACCCAAACCACAAGGGGGACCATGCAAAAATTGTGTTTTTGAAAAAAATAATATACCGAAAACATATTGTCGGCAAGAAAAATCGATCTGTGAAAACAAAATTTACAAAAACGACTTAGAAAAAAGTTATGGGAATTTTAAAACCGGGGACTTTCTTGATGCCCCCTGTATATAAGCTTTGGGGCTTCATTTAGAGTAAATACGACGAATGTCCTGAGTCTTTTGTATGTCAGGTAATATGCCGCAATAGCTTATCAAAATTGGTATTAATTGAAAATAATAAAAAACTTAATATTTGCGAAAAAAATATATAATCCTATATATATCCTATATAATCCAATATAATCCTTGTAATCCAAAATCACGTTTAAGGAAAAAATACACACACTGGATTTGAACCTGTTTTCAAAAAACCATTTTGTGGAATTTTCAGACCTCCTTACTGCTGTAATATTATATACCTTGGAGGAAATTTGTTGGATGTTTTGAGTTGTTGATCTGCACCACCTTGGCCACTCAAGGTATGTGCTTCGGTGAGTGAAGGCAGGGAACTGGAGGAGGCACTCAAGTAGTGACGTCCATTGACCACTGGACGGTGGTGGCTATCGGAATTGCCTACTTTCTGCACCAAACTCAGGACATCAATCATCTGGCTAGTAGAGTGGAACGGTTCGAAAGGCTACACTTTTTTAGTCAAAATTAGAAATGAAATGCTATTTTCACCTTGTCTTTGCTTTCATTGTTGGACATTTCCAAAGCAGACAGAATTTCGGCGTCGGAATAGCCCATTTCTTTGGCCTGGTTGAGCTGTTGACTCAGCACTAACTCGCCTTGTTCTGGTCTTGACATGGTTTGAATTTGATCGCAAGTAGCTGAAAAATTTATATTGGAAACAAATTTAAGATTTTTGTGTGCAAGAATTTGATTTGGACTCAAAGTCTTTGACTTAAAATATCCCGATTGTCATTGTTATACCATAATTTTTTGTTAGAAATTTTACATTCAGGGCCGGTATGAATAAAGATTACCCTTACCTCGGCTCTAGTGTAGTATCCGTCACAAAAATTGTTATCCTGGTTTTTGGCGTGATGTCCTTTTTAACTTAAAATTTAAAAAAATTTTCTATATTTTTGGCATTTATGTATTTTGGTTCTTCACATTTTCTTCATTACGGCGTTTTATGTTCCTAGGCCGGCGTATGAAAGAGGTAATCAACTAGGAAGATACCCCATTGATAATTATTCATTGTGCTTGTCCGTGTGTAAAGTGTAATAAAATATGTATCAGCCGTATCACTATCAGTACTACTGTTGTATTACCTCATGCTAAAGCAAAAATGGACAAAAATACGGGGAGGTGGCAATTTTGTGACGGATATACACTAGACCATTGCCTACCTTTACCTTAACTCTACCTTTACCCTTACCTCTACCCCTACCTCTACCTTTACCTCTACCCTACAACTGCTTCGGCACCAAACGATTTATTCAACAACATAACACCAGCTCCACGAGACGTTTGCACATATCCGGCGTGAACATTGCGAAAACTAAACAAAAACAACGATAAAGTGAGAGAAAAAGCACAGTCTTAAAGAAGCGAGCAAAACTCAACAATCCGCACAACAATGAAACGCACAACAATGAAAAACGGACGTTAAATTCGTGTTCAGCGAACTAAAATTGCCCTAGAAATGCTTTACGGGACAATATTTTGAAAATCAAGATGAAGGAAAAAAAAATTACCCTGCTACCACCCATGGTAAAAATAAGCCTTGGTCCCCCCTGTTGTTTTTTACCCAAACCTCTACCTCTACCTTTACCTCTAGCTTTTATAATACGGGTAGAGGTAAGGGTAAAAGGTAGAGGTAGCGGTAGGGGTAAAAATTCTTTATTAATACGGGTAGAGGTAAGGGTAAAAGATAAGGGTAGATCGATTATTAATACCGCCCCAGGACATAATCTCGGATCTCCTCCTTTTTATAAACTGACCCAATATGATTTTAAAAAGTTTGAAAGTTTCCATCATTGATTCAAAGATCATTTTCTGTCACTTTCTGGAAGCTTTTAAAAGCAGTTCAAATTTTTGCCTTGGAGGACCAAGGTCACATTTCAGGTTCCACTAGTTCCCTACTTTGGTCCCCCAAGGCAAAAATTTGTGACAAAAAAGTGAATGGCTGTAGCTGAATGAGCCTCAGTTCACTCAGGCCCACTGGTTTTTTCACCAGCAAATTTATGTTTTCCTCAATTCATTTGTTATAATTTTTTCAAATTTTGTGTTTTCTTGTACCCCCAGATTTTGGCTTTTTAATGAGCCATCTAACTTTGCTGAATGACTTGCAAAATTTGGAAATTTAGGAAGAGAAAAAACCTAAGAAAAGGCCCCTCAAGCTCTTGTTAAACTCTCTTGATCTTTAAATTTTGCAAATCATTTAGCAACGTTAGATGGCTCATTAAAAAGCTAAGATCTAGGGTTATAAGAAAACACAAAAAATTTTAAAAAATTATAACAAAAATTGAAAGAAAAAAGACAATATAAAATTTACTGGTGAAAACCAGTAAATTTACTGGTGAAATTCAGACTTTTGAGGGCGAAATTCAATTTGAGCCAAAGTGAATATATGACAAAAAAACAGAAAAAGATTATTGCGCATTTAAAATGCACACAAAAAAATAATTCGAAAACATCATTGACCAAACTAGGTCAGTCCAGTGCGAATTCCAACTTCGCAAATTGCTGTGCTTATCAAGTTTCACGGTGCTTGAAAATCAAGGTCTTAAATTTTTTGTCCAAATATTTGAATCGGTTTGTACAGTTGGATAGGCTACTTTTTAAATGGGTCATGCGCGTGCTAAAAAAAATTATTTTCAATAGTTCCGTTTTTCTATTGGGTTGGTGCATAATTTTTTTTTATTTTTTTATTTGCACACTATTCAACAACAACCCAAATACAAGTCTGCCTATAACATTTCTGAATATTATTCTGGAGCATATTCACCCTCTACATCAATAACATCTTCCCATTTTCTCGGTATCCGATCAATTCCGCGAGCGAAAAACAAAAACAGAATGAATTAAAATGTCAGATGTTCACTAAATTAACACAACAAAAAAACCAACGTTAATTATGCACCAACCCAATACCTCCATGCAGTGATACCCCTGAAAGTTCGATCCACACCTTGGTCTACGACTTTTTTCAACAAATAGGCTAAAAAAGTCAGACCCAGCTTGGGGTCAAACTTTAAGGAATATTCTTAAATTCCAAGTTTCACTGCAGAAACATATGTTTTCGAAAATCCACAAGGGGGACCAAGGCAGTGCTTGGCTTGATGTTTCTCAATTCTCCAAATTCTATTTTTTCTGTCTGTTCGCCAAAAATATTGAAATTTCACATAGTAAATCGACTATGCTCTACAAGATAGCATTGTCAGAATTTCGGTATCGAATCGTACAGTTCGATATGTTCCCTTGTAAGTACGAGCAAAGCACGACAAAAAGTGCTAAGTACGCGCAAAATACGAGTACGACGAAATTTTGTACCATGATACGAGTACGAGGTCCTAAATTAGGTGGTGCGAAGTGCAAGAACATTGCAAAAGTCATTACACTGTATACAACAGAGGGTAACAGACAATGTTCAACAGCTTCTTTAACAAAAATTAATCTCGAAAAAAATACAAATTTGCATAAAAAAATCGGCGCTAGTATAGAAAAATCAGACCTTTAAAAATCGTTGAAACTATTTGAACAACAAGTTTGCTTCGCAGGGGTAGGCCAGCGTATGGAAGTTGTGACTAATAAGTGTTTACGCACTTTTTCTGGGCTCTAGCAATATTGGGTGCTTTACTTAAGTTTTAGAAGGCATAAGTTTTTTTTTGGGGGGGGTGGTTATTCAATACTAGGGTCGAAAAATACATTCCATTAAAAATACAATTATCAAAAAAAATTCGATTTGGGGGAGGTATACCTTACTAAAGTCAAAATTTTTGTCCCTGATCCTTTCTCATAGCTGTGGGGTGGCTGTTGCCCTTTAGCAATGTGCCCTATTTTGGACGTTCGAAAACAATGCACTTGGACCATTCACAAGTTTTTTTTCTTTTGAATATCACCAAAAAAATAGGTGACAAACAGGGTGGCACGTACTACCACTTTCCCTGCGCCTCTCTCCACCGAAATAATCCTCTGTGGCGTCAGTTTAGATGAAAAAAGAGCAGACAAAATTAACCCCTCTGACTAGTATGCAAAACACACTTGCCAATTGTCTATTTTGCCAATTGTTATCAAGTATAATCCTATTTTATTTATCGCAAAGAAAATTTTTTTTTCGAAATCGGCGATAAAACCACGTTTGCTGCTCCGAATAAAGAAGTTTGTTGTTTCGAATGGTTAGGTTTGTTGTTTCGAATGCTTAAACTTAAATGACCAAGCAGATACAAAAACTAAAAAAAGGTGTTTACCCAGGGCTACGATCTGTACTTTCTGAAAATATTTTTTTGTTGGATTCCAAATCGTTTTTGTTTTCAAAATTCGTAGTCAAAACCTTTTTTTCGCTTCGAAATGGCAATAAACACTGGATAAAAAGCACCTTATTTTCTCTAATAGAAGCCCCGGGGCTTATATTTTCCACTCAGCCTCTAGGAGGGGGAGGTGGTCTTCTATTGGAGAGGGGGCTTATATATTTCAACCATTTTTTGTGGCAAAACTGGGTTTAGCAAACCCATTAAAATATATGCATACGAGTAAACAATCTTTCACTAAATATTTATTTCAATCATCAACAAACAAAATCAGAATAACATATTTGTATAACAAGCACAATTAGAATTCAATGTTGAGAGATTGGTCGATTAGGTACCCATTTTCTGTAGATCATCCATTGCAGCGAAGAGGGCGTCTTGCAGCTTTTGTCTTCCTTCCGCAACCGGCCCATGATCCTTGAAACAGTGGATATCGTCGTCTTCACTGCCATAGAAAAATGAACAGCATCATAAACAACAATGACAAACATAATGAATCACAAAAACAGTTGCCAGTAAAAAAGGTGCGAACTAAAAACTTTTTATTTTATTTTGAGGAGGGTTCTTATATTAGAGAGGGGGCTTATTTTTTTCACTCAGCCTCTAGAGGGGGCTTCTATTGAAGAGGCGGCTTCTATTAGAGAAAATACGGTAACCATTTTTCCAAAAACTGTCAAATAGTACAGGGTGTCCCAAGAATTGACCCCCCCTTTTGAAGGACCATAACTTTTTGAGATCGTATTTTGCAATTTTGTTTTCGCTATTCGTTCAGAATTTCGTAACAATTCTTTGGCATATCAGGTGAAAAAGTCAAAATTTTTCATTTTCGCCTTGATCCCTGTTGTCCGAAAATTACCCATATTCAAAAATTCCATTTGCATGTTTTTCTGTATTCGTTCTTGTTTTTTTTCAGTGTTGTAACATTCCTTGGTATGCAATCGTATGCATATGTTGGATAGTCTGATTTTTTAGTTTTGTCAATGTTATGTTATTACGGTTCAATAAAATGTTGTTACAACACTGAAAAACAAGAACCAATACAGAAAAACATAAATGAATTTTGAATATGGGCAATTTCGGACAACAGGGGGACTAAGGCAAATGAAAAATTTTGACTTTTTTCACCTGATATGCCAAAAATTGTTACGAAATTCTAAGACGAATGGCAAAACAGAATTGCAAAATACGATCTCCACAAAGTTATGGTCCTTCAAAAGTGGGGGAAATTCTTGGGATACCCTGTACTTTTTTCTGGAAGATGTGCTTATCGAAATTTTGATATCGCAGACCTGTGTTTGTCCAAAATTTGAAATCGGGCGAAATTTCATAAGTTAGCTCTTTTGGGATCAATTTTAGAAGTTCATGGGAAGTCGGAAGTTGCCCTGTAAAATTTTTTGCACTCCCCAGATTTGCATTTCTACGTTTGTAAAAAAAGTTGGCTTTATGTTTTAATTCAAAAAATTTTGTGGCCGAGCCTTTTTTTTTAATTTGAGACCACAGACCGAGACTGTTGGCTAAATTTTCCGTTTTGCAAATGAAACTTGATTCTCTCATCCCAGTTTTGGTGAACATAATTTGACCCTAGTATAGAATTCACCACCCCAACCCCTCCCCAAAACTTATGCCTTCTAAAACTTAAGTAAAGAGCACCTAAATATATGTTCCAGACTCCTGAAAAGTGCGTAAACACTTATTAGTCACAACTTCCATACCCTGGCCTACTCCCTAAGCCTAAGTAAAGAGCACCCAAATATATGTTCCAGACTCCAGAAAAGTGCGTAAACACTTATTAGTCACAACTTCCATACCCTGGCCTACCCCTAAGCCCAAGTAAAGAGCACCCAATATATGTTCCAGACTCCAGAAAAACGTAAAACACCTATTAGTCACAACTTCCATACCCTGGCCTACTCCCTAGCCTAAGTAAAGAGCACCCAAATATATGTTCCAGACTCCAGAAAAGTGTAAAACACGATATTAGTCACAACTTCCATACCCCTGGCCTACCCCTAAGCCCAAGTAAAGAGCACCCAAATATATGTTCCAGACTCCAGAAAAGTGCAAAACACTTATTAGTCACAACTTCCATACCCTGGCCTACCCTAAGCCTAAGTAAAGAGCACCCAAATATATGTTCCAGACTCCAGAAAAAGTGCAAAACACTTTATTAGTCACAACTTCCATACACTGGCCTACCCCTAAGCCTAAGTAAAGAGCACCTAAAATATATGTTCCAGACTCCAGAAAAAGTGCGTAAACACTTATTAGTCACAACTTCCATACACTGGCCTACCCCTAAGCCTAAGTAAAGAGCACCCAAATATATGTTCCAGACTCCAGAAAAGTGCGTAAAACACTTATTAGTCACAACTTCCATACACTGGCTCACCCCTAAGCCTAAGTAAAGAGCACCCAAATATATGTTCCAGACTCAGAAAAGTGTAAAACACTTATTAGTCACAACTTCCATAACTGGCCTACCCCTAAGCCTGGTAAAAGCACCCAAATATATGTTCCAGACTCCAGAAAAGTGGCAAACACTTACAGTAGCGGACAAAATAATGTAACACCTGCAAAAATCTAAGTTTTGGTAGTTCTAGTATCTCCTGGCAAAATTTTGTCCAGCAAAACATTTTAAGTGTATTTTTACAAGGAACATGATTCTGCAAAAAATTCATTCTTGAGGGCACAATTTCATTCTACAGCCACTTTTTCACGACTAGTCCATTTTTGGGCTGGACAAAAGTATGTAACACCTTGATTTTTGTACATTCTGCTCACCTCTTTGTTATTGTCGCCTTTACAAAAAGTTGTTTTAGCTCTAGAAGATGGTAAACAAGAAGAATCAGCCTGTGCAGACCAGAGAAGCTATCAAAAGAGCATCGGATAGTGGTATGTCAACTCGAAGGTCGCGTCTTTATTTGGTGTGAGTAATGCAATGGTTTCGAGAGTCAAGCGCTTTCAAATCAACCGGAAACTTCAAACATGCCTCGTAGTGGAGGTCCGCGCAAGTCAAGTGAGAAAAGTGATAGAGCCTTAGTTCGAATCGTCAAAAAGGATCCTTTGAAGACAGCCACTGATGTTACCAAGCATGCAAATGAACGTCTGGTCTCGGAATAGCACGCGCACAGCCAGAAGAATTCAAGTAAGCTCCAAATTTTGTCGGAAAAAGTGTGAACAAGCTTTATTTTTCAGAAGAGCCGATCTCCCTGCTGCTCGTCCATCCAAGAAGCCGTGGATCTCGAAAAGAATGTGAAGGAACGTCTCAAGTTCGCACACGCTCACAAGGACTGGTCAGTGGCCGACTGGGGAAGGGTGCTCTGGAGCGACGAATCAAAGTTCAATCTCTTCTCATCCGACGGCATTCGCTATGTCAGACGTCCGCGTGGCAAAAGAAATGATCCAAAGTACCAGGTTCCCACTGTCAAACATGGAGGAGGGTCAGTTATGGTTTGGGGTATTTTCTTCGGTTTTTAAATTTTCCTCTTGCATTTTTGTTGATGTTTTCAGGCTGTTTTTCGAGGATGGTGTCGGTCCGCTGGTTCGAGTCGAAGGCAAAATGAACGCTGAGATGTACAAGGGCATTCTGGACGACAACATGATTGAGCACGCCATTACTTGCCTCTCAAACGATTGGATCTTCATGCAGGATAATGACCCGAAGCACGCCTCCAAGCTCCTGAAGAAGTGGTTCATCGACAATAACGTGGAGGTTCTCAAGTGGCCGTCGCAGAGTCGGACTCAAATCCTATCGAGCACCTGTGGGAGCATCTGGATCGGCAAATTCGCACACGCACCTACTCGAAGACAAGCGACTTGTTCAAGGCTCTTTGTGCAGAATGGAAGAAAATCAGTTTGGATGTTTTAATGAAATTGGTTGACTCCATGCCTGCTCGTTGTGCTGCTGTTGTTGCGTCAAAGGGTTTGCGACGAAATATTAGTGTTGAATAAAGCGATTTCAATTATTTGTTGCTTCACATTTTCTCTTTTACGGGATAATCAAAGGTGTTACATTACTTTTGTCCGGCCCAAAATGGACTAGTCGTGAAAAAGTGGCTGTAGAATGAAATTGTGCCCTCAAGAATGAATTTTTTGCAGAATCATGTTCCTTGCTTAAAAATACACTTAAAATGTTTTGCCGGACAAAATTTTGCCAGGAGATACTAGAACTTTACCAAAACTTAGATTTTTGTACAGGTGTTACATTATTTTTGTCCGCTACTGTATTAGTCACAACTTCCATACCCTGGCCTACCCCTAAGCCTAAGTAAAGAGCACCCAAATATATGTTCCAGACTCCAGAAAAAGTGCGTAAAACACTTATTAGTCACAACTTCCATACCCTGGCCTACCCTAAGCCTAAGTAAAGAGCACCCAAATATATGTTCCAGACCCCAGAAAAAGTGGGTAAAACACTTATTAGTCACAACTTCCATACCCTGGCCTACCCCTAAGCCTTAAGTAAAGAGCACCCAAATATATGCTCCAGAGCCCAGAAAAAGTGCGTAAAACACTTATTAGTCACAACTTCCATACCCTGGCCTACCCCTAAGCCTAAGTAAAGAGCACCCAAATATATGTTCCAGACTCCAGAAAAAGTGCGTAAAACACTTATTAGTCACAACTTCCATACACTGGCCTACCCCTAAGCCTAAGGGCTAAGCCTAAACTTGTTGTTCCAAAGGGTAGTTTCAACAATTTTTAGAAGGTCTGATTTGGGGGGGGGGAGTATTCTATACTAACGCCCATAATTTTCAAACGCGACCTTTTTAATTCCGGTGCAAAACCCTAAATTCACTTTTTTTTCTAACTATAGACTCCAAAAAACATATTTACAGACCCTTTTTCATTTCCGCCTTTTCTGATTAAAAACAAACATCGTCTGTGTGCTGGTAATAAAAATTTGGAGACATGCATTTATGGTTTTGCTTACACAGCAAGTCATGTTTTTTATCGTTCACAGAAAAGGAGATAAAAAAGCAAAAAAGTATTATAGCGGAAATCAAATTTGTATGATTAGTGGGTGCATATTTACACTCTACTTAAAATAACGCCTACCACTGGTGTTTGAAGTGGGCAGTGCAAGCAGGGATGTGGTGGAGTGGAGACTACGAACACCATCCACTGACTCATCGTCATCTGTTTGTGCTTCCATGTTAAAATTCGTGGTGCGCTCCAGCAGGGACTGGGCGCTCTAATACACTGCTTTGTGAATTTACAAAAACTTTTTTAAATAAAAGTTAACGAGTAATATCAAAATTTGCACAGTCGGCTGTAAAGTTCCATTAATTGTTGTTTTTATACAATTATTTAACCACGTACTTAGATTTTGATAATAAAAAATGCGAGCCTTAGATTATAGGCCAAGTTAAATTTTTACTTAAAATTAAATCGCGTGAATTTCAACAGCCAATTACTGAATTCCAAAATGGCGATACAGTCGAGTCTCGATACAACGAACCCCCAAAAAGTTTGTTCCCACCTCGGGTCCGACACTTTTTTAGCTCGATTTTTGATGCTTTTTGCCAGTTGCCTTCGGTCAGTCTAGTCTGAAATATCGCAAGGATTTAGATTTTACCGATCGCTTTTGTACATAACAACAGTTTTGCCAAAAAGACCCGCTGGTCTCGATATACTTATTTTCACCTTTTTTGAAAATAAGTGTTCGTTATATCGAGACCCGCGGGTCTTTTCGGCAAAACTATTGTTATGTACAAAAGCGATCGGTAAAATCTAAATCCTGCGACGGAAGACCGCAAAAAGCTTCAAAATCGAGCTAAAAAGGGTCGGAGCCGAGGTGGGAACGAACTTTGGGGTTCGTTGATGACTGTATCGCCATTTTCAAAATTTTGTTGTAATTTTTAATTTTTGCATTAGAGTGTAGCCGTCTGGGCTTTCTAATGAGCTACCAAACTCCACTGAATGATTTGCAAAATGTAGAGATTTAGAAATTTGAAACAAATTTAAGTATCCACATTTTATAAATCATTCAGTGGATTTTGCTAACTCATAAGAAGGCCAAGGCTATACTCCAGTGCGAAAATCTTTAAAAATTACGACTAAAATTTTAAGAAAAGTGGCTATATAAAGTTCTGTGCACGGAATTCAGCAATTTTAGGGTGGAATTCAGACTTTAGAGAGCGCACTTCAGTTACAGCCGATACATTTATTGCATTTTCATCCAAAAAGTGGCTAACCATAGTTCTTTGCTTGAGCACTTGTCCATCCACTGCTGATAGAACATTTTTGCTTCTTCTGACCCATTTTTTGAGCAGTGTTGAGTCCACATGCTTTGGACTAAACTTCACAAATCGGCGCAGAAGACTAGGGCTGTTGGTTTTAGGGGAAAAGAAACTGGAGTCATTTTCCTAAAAATGAATTGATTGTTTTATTTTTTGCGTAGCGAATTTAGACCCCTTTGAACGCTGTTTTGCGTCACCTCTTATCATTTCTCCATAAAGATAAAAGTGGAGTCAATAAATTTTGCTTGTTTACACCTCTCATTGCACAGGTGTGTCTAGCCATACTACTCACGAAAAGTAGGAAATTGCTACTAACCTCTGGTTGGCCCTCTCGATCCTCCAAACACAACTCAAATAAATGGCACTTCTCCAAACAGCCTGTTCGATTACATGATCCATGCAAGTAAGCCATATGGCCAGAAGAATGTTGAAGGGCAACCCTTCCAGTAGGCATGTGGGTGTGCACTCCATGGTTCAATGGCTCCCAGGTCATTGAGCTGAATGTTGGATCAACTGAGTATATACGACTAAACAATAAACAATTTCGGTAAACACAGCCCACTGAAGATCGGTACTCACCCATTTGTCTTGGTCCCCCAAGCTGATTCTTTTTTAAATTTCAAGCAATTAAAAAACAAAACAATTTTAAATTTTCAAAAAAATCAGCTTGGGGAGCAAGACAAATTGACGGGTGTTAACCAAACGTGGGCGGTGAGTGGGGGATGTACACCGAAATTTAGACAACAAAAGCCTCACTTGAGCCATAATCTCCAAGCTGGAGTGCTACGACCAGTATCAGAAATCTGGTCCACATTATTTGCTCCATCAAAAGACTGAGAAAAGAAAACAAATGCATAATCCTCCAGAACTATAGTAGACCGGTGTAGGTAGTTCTTGGATGGACGCCGTTGGCTTTCCACAGAGTTGTAAGTGCGGAGAAGTTGGCATCGGTAGTTAGTCTGACTGTCATATGGAGTGGGAAGTTTGATTGAGAACATGTCTTCTGAGAATTGATTGAAAAAGTAAAGGGTGTCTCTGGAGATGAACGGATCACACCACAGTTCTAAAAAATATGCAATAATAAGAGCTCAGAGATTTGCGAAATTGGGTTAAACTTTTGACAACTTTTGACTCTGTAACCCGGGCAGGAGTAGTGTTGCCCAAATCACTTTGGGACAATTCAATTTGGGCCAAAATCAAATTTCGCCAAGATCATTTGCAATATTCGGCAAATATTCACCGAATATTGCAAAGTGGGGCCACACTACTCCTGCCCTGTAACCCCATGATCCACCAAAGTGTTTTTTGGAAAAAAAAATCCATTTACAAACAAATTTGAATTTAGCCAGCGGTGAGTTTTAGGGCAGGAGTAGTGTGGGCCAAATCACTTTGGGACAATTCAATTTGGGCCAAAATCAAATTGCAATATTCGGTAAATATTTACCGAATATTGCAAATGATCTTGGCGAAATTTGATTTTGGCCCAAATTTGCTTTGACCCAAATTGAATTTGTCCCACACTACTCCTGCCCGTGTTTTATCAAAATTTTAAGCACAAAGTTACCATTTTTGAAAAACCTCCT
The DNA here is from genome assembly GCA_029231635.1 of Ditylenchus weischeri. Lineage (NCBI taxonomy): Eukaryota > Metazoa > Nematoda > Chromadorea > Rhabditida > Anguinidae > Ditylenchus > Ditylenchus weischeri. The sequence continues at coordinate 12,364 of JAMRYI010001405.1, read as the reverse complement.
TGCCAAAGTAATAGATACAACCTCAGCACTTTTGCTGACAAAAAACTTGTAAGTGTGGAAAAGCTTAATGGTCCGATTCTCTTGATTGATATCAGTGAAATTAGTGGGATATGAGATGAGCACTGGACCCGATTCGTCATGGATGATCCTAGTGTAACCAGTTTTGACACTAAAATAAAGAAAAAATCCTTGGTTTTAAATCAAAAAACAAAGATATTGTACCCAAATTTCATATTCTCCTTGACTATTTCTAAGACAATAATAAGCTTTTGGTCCAAACAAAGGTAGGCTTTGGCCAAATGAAAGAGCAGTGTGGAAGAGCTGAGATTAGAAGAGTCTTGCAGCACGAGTACTAGTTGACCATCTTCTAGGTAGGTGAATTCAAATACCTACAAATCAATGTAAAAAACATTGAAAATAAGTATAAAATTACGATGTCTTTAGCATGAAGTATATCATCACACACCAAATTAAGTTCACAATTTTCTTCTGAATTTTCTAGATTGAAGTAGTAAAAGCTTCTAGATCCTCTCCTGGAAATAAAAATTATTGGAAAAGCCAAACCCCTAAGCAGATTTACTTGAACAAAATATGGTCATCAATGGGAAACTGAGAATAAATTGTAGGCTGAATGAACTCCCGTAAAAGAACGATTATAATGCATATTTTTAGTTTAACTATTAAAATTTTAAATACTATTTGTAACAGAGAGTTAAGTCATTGACGTCGAGTAAAATAAAAAAACGCATTTGATGTGAGCAATCAACACTTTTCGGAAAAGTCAACGTTCAAGAGGCTCAGTGCTAACATGTTCCTACCTGCTCATAAGCCACTCCCACCATAATTTGTTATCAGTTTGAGAAAAGCAGACTATAGGTGGCAGGAACACGTTAGCCATAATTCATTTTAAAAGAGTCATGGGCGGTAAGAAAAAATCACGCTTAAAACCCCAAGTATATACAGTTTTGACAGTTGGATGTTTACCGAGTTTCATCCAGCTTAGCTTTCGCCATTTTGGACAACTAGCTCTAAACTTAAGGATCAGAACACAGAAATTCGTTCCATTCCCCAGGAGTTTTATTCAGCTCTTGAGTTCCTAGACTGAAAACCAAAGAGAAAATATTAATATCTTTTTATTCCAAAACAGTACATATCACAATTATAGCACCTTCATAGTGCATCCTTACAATAACACGTAAAAGAACAATCTAACGCCTTTGCAAAGCATAGTTGAATTGATTAGAAAAGTTGTTTTCAGCCCTTGCCTTCTGAATTTGCTCCAGCGTTGCTGATACTCTCCTCAGAGTTCTTTTGTCGAACAGCTTTGTCTAGAATCCAAGAATTAGTTGATTAATTATCGATAATAATTAGGAACAGGTAAGCCCACCACAAGCCTTTCGCGCACTTTTGCACACTCTGGTTTGTCCCGTTTCTTGATAATAGTCTTAGCACTGATTTTCCTTCCTGCCGGCATGGTTAGACGAGTTCCCGTTGCCCCTTCCACATCCCTGAGAAATTCTTCTTCATCGCGCACTTTTTCCTGTTCCAACAGGCCAGATTGTGAGCTGGTGGAAGGCATGCTAATAAAGAAAATATGTGAAAACCCGTTACGAAATAAAAAAAATACTCTGCTAACTCTGCATCAGGAAAGCCCTCAGAATCTCGATTAATAATTGGTCCATGAATCGGGCACTTCTCACGGTCCATTCTTGGACACACTAGAGTTGCAACAATGACATTTAAATGACAGCCTACAAAATAATACTATCTTACATTTACCGCTTGGTAGCCTTGCTCTGCATCTCCGTTTGATTTCTGGAAGCTTTCCAACGAAGGTCATAACTCTGCTCTTGTATAATGGTTCAGATTCATTTGATGGCTCACGACTACAAAAAATAAAATAATGAAACTGAAACATAATAGCAATTTAAAGCACAAACTCAGTGTTGGGAGCGCTCCAAAAAGCATGGCCATCTGGGTGTTGCCGAATTATTTCTGCTGGTTCTATGTCCTGGCCCCAATATTTCAAATCTAGTCCAAAGGATAGTTTCGGGCATACATCTGCATCAGCTGTTTTCAATTCTGAAGAAGACTGGACATCTAAAAAGTTAAAAATGGTGATGATTAACTATACTTGGGCGTAAGATTGGAATCCTATAGGATTCCCGGGATTGGAATCCCAGAAATTTTAGAAAACCCCAATCCCAAATCCCAAAGTTTCAGAGTCCGAAATCCCAAATCCCACCGGTTCACATTTCGAAAATCCCAAAATTATCCCAAAATCACAAAAAAATGCGTTTTTATTTATTTAGTCTCGAAACTGAAAGGAAATTTTCTTTCACATGACTTTTGTGTGTTAGAACTTTTGTTTGTCCTCATATTTGTTTCTGTCCATTTTTTCTGTTTTTTTTTAATTTCAGGCAAAATGTTTCACAATATATGGAAGATCGATCTCTTCGAAGCTGCTGGTGAAGGCTGGGCCATCTGCAAAATCTATCGGCAAGTGAAAGCAAAGAAGCTCAAGTACAAGATCTCTGGTGGTTCCTTCAAATCGCTCATCGTTCACACTAAGCAGCATCCGGAGTATGAAGCCAAGCTCGGAAAACTGGAAGACAAGTAGCAAGAGGCAGCCGTGATGAATAGTTTTCTGGTCAGACCGTCTGGAATGTTTTGTTTAATTTTTATTTTCATCATTCTGTTTTTGTGTTTCAGCTGGCATGGGCTCGCTTGACAAGAGAGTCATCAACTTCATGGCCGAAAACTGCATCTCGTTCAATGAAATCATCGAATAGTTAATCGTAAATAGATAATCGTAATCGTAAAATGTTTGATTTTGAAAAAATCCCGAATCCCACTGGGATTTCCAGAATTTTAAAAATCCCAAAATACAAATCCCAAAGTTTAAAATAATTTTGAAAATCCCAATCCCAAAAAAACACGAACGCCCAAGTATATGATTAACAGTTCCATTGTCAATAGCCTATAAATTAGTCTCACTTTGCATTCCACTTGGGCCTGGTTTATCCGGATCCTCCATATCATTGATTCGATCTAGTATGTGTTTTGGCAAACTGTCATCATCAAGATCATTTCTGAAATCTAGCTCTAGTCCTAAAAGAGTAATATGTTAAGCATTTAAAATAAATTTATCCAACCTTCTTTATCAGGAACATCCTCGAAATCTGAGTCATCATCACTGCTCTCATCAGAATTCCCCTCTTCTTTCGGCACATTGATCTTCAAAGACAAGTTTTTTTTGTTCTCTACCAACACTGCTTCCAAATTAAGTTCTTTGCAGCGACCAATTTCTTCAATCAAATCACGCTTCGTGTCGATCAAGCGTTTAGTTAGAGCGGATGAGTCACCCACTTCAGCTAATTTTTTCAGCCTGAAATCTTAGCTTTTCATAAAAAGAAGCAGTGTCAATATTCTAAACATACCACTTATTTGTCCTTGCCAACTGAACTTCCATCAGCACTTTCGAGTCACGCAGAGAATTCAACACATCTTTACTGTCTTCGGATGTTGATAATTTTGAGGAGCCTATAGCGGGAATGGAAACTGTTATCGTCTCTTGTTCTGAGAGCCCATGAAGCTGTTTCTAAAATGATAAAATAAAATTCAAGCGGGTTAAAGAAAAGCAGGTATAGAGAAAGAGAAATTCCAACCACTTATTTTGTTACTTACGCAAATTCTGACCTAATTTCAGAAATTAATATTTTGAGATAGGTTTGACTCAAATACGACATTTGGTTTAAAATTTCGACATCACTAAATTGCTTTTTCGATCCACAGTTATATTCCTGTACCGAGGGCGATACTAAAGGTATAGGGGTCAGTTGAAAATTGTGAAGTTTACATTTGGTCGCTAAATAATACCCAAAAAAATTATAAGTACTAATATCTTAGAGATGTGTTCCAATCAAAATTAGAAAGTCAAAGGGAATAAAGTGAATAAATAAAGTAAAAAAGTGAGCAACTTTTCATAAACCATGCATTGAAAATGTCGTACCATAGAATAGTATCTCATTCCTGACAAAAAAGCATCCTTTCCTGATTCATCTATGGACAAAACCTTGGAAAGATGAGCTCAATGGCAGCTCTACACTCGATCTGAAAATTCAAATAGTAAGAACACCCTCAGCTCAAGAATATATACCAGGGACTTCTGCACATCCGCAAAACTCTCGTTGAATAACTGTGAAATTTTCTCTCTGACCTTTATGGCTTTGAGCTCACGACTGAAACGTTCTGATTCAGCACGGTTTCTTTCTACCTTAAAACCAAAAAGTTTCATAATTAGGATTTTAAGTCAGAGTGCGTAACTCAAAATTTTGAAGAAAAAAATACATTTGGTCTAAAAAAAGTATAATTTGGTCATTTTTCGTCAAAAACGCCATTTTATACAGTGCTTATTGCTATTTCGAAACGAAAAAAAGTTTTTGACTAAAAACTTCAAAAATAAAAAAGATCTAGGGTCCCGAAAAAGTACAAATCTTTTTAAAAAGTACAGTTACGTTCCCTGTTTTAAGTCAATGCCTACCAAAAGTTCAGCATTGGAGCGCTGGAAATCAAAGTTTTTGGAGACGGCAAGAAATTGCTCAGCATTCTTCAACTTTAGATATCCAGCCCTAAATTTATCAATCCAGCATCGAACTGTTTCCAGGGCTTCTTTCTTGAGCAGATTAGCAGCAGCAGGCGGTTTCGGCAAAGGATAGTGGAGCGGATCTGTCTCCAGAGTTAGCAACAAGAAGTCCTACATAAAAATAATAGGATTCCTCAAAAGATTATCCTAAAAGTTATTCTACCTGCAGGTGGTCGATCATAATCAGTCGGAACTGGTGAGACCGTTGAAAAAAATAGTTGGCCAGCAAGAGAATGGCAAGCCTCAAATCACTGTTCTCCCTGTTCAAATGCTCGAACAAGACGTCGACAAAGGCTGGGATTAGCAACTCATTTCTTCGGACAACGTCCTTCAACTCTTTTAGTGGGATTGCACTGAGCTCTTTTCTTTTAAAGTCAAACTAAAACTGTCTGTTTCAACATCTGTTTCGACATTAATAATAAAGTTAAACTATTTCTCACATGTTTCAAAATCCAAGTGACACAGCGTTTTGCTTTCCGCAAATCCTCTTCCATGTCTGATAACACATCAAAAAATTAATTTAATAAGAGCAAATAAAGTATTTGCAACAATGCTACTGCTATAGTTTCGAGAAAAAAATTCCGAATATCGATATCTTTATTAACTATGCACTGGTGTTTACAACTTCAAGTGGCGAATAAATCGATTTACACAAATACACGAATCATTTCTCAATCTAAGTCTACTTCTTCAAGAAGAATACATTGAGTGAGACTGCCCAAGCAACGAACCCAGATAAGTAGGACAGCCAGAGAATCGTTTGATGGCGCTTCGGAAAATTGCTCACTTCGGATAAGTTTGGAAGACCGAAATTGTTGCATAGCGAATGGCTGAGAATCGGGGCAACGATATGACCTGAAACAAGGAGATACGTGTTTAAGGCAACAAATATCAAAGTACCTGTTTGCAAAAACAAAAATGTAGCGTAGATTCCAAATAAGTATGTGTAGGCTGCTTGAAAACCTGAAAAATTAATCAAACTATAGCTGCTTCAACAGCAAAGGCGACCTCGTTGAGCAATGGCTGCTTGAAGAGAAAGACCTTGTTTTTGGTCGTCAAATACATGGTGAAAATGACTGAGAGAGAAAAACAATGGTGCGGCAAAGACGGCTGCTGACCAGCCGAAGCAGTGTTTGACCAGAGTAGTGGAGCAAGCACGGAAAGCCAATTCCTCGGTGACTGGAGCCTTTGAGAAAATTAATTAACCCAGACTAGTCAGGTAATTTACCATTATTGTGTGTCGAATCCAGAGAATATCTTTTGATGATCGAATCCAGCCTCTGAGATCTAATTATTTTCGTTAAACAATAAAAAGAAAGAAATAGTTCTAACACCAACCAAATATTTCTTTCAAAGAACCGTCCAAATACATAGAAACCCAGTTTCCTAAGTAGAATATGGCAGTACAAGCTGTTGGTAGTAATGCAGCTGAGATGGCACCAGGAAAATGAAGACCCATTTGTGACAGGGGATACTCGTAGTTCTGAAATTTTTGGATGTAATCAGAGGGTAACTGCACACTTACCATCATTAGCGAAAAATATCGAGCGGAAAAAGTTTTGTCAACCTACTTTTGACGATGGATTTAGCTGATTTTTCTAAGAACACCAAATGTAGCTGACAAAAATTTGTACTCAAAAAATCAACTCAGTCCATCGTTCCAAAGTAGATTAGTAGAACTTTCCCCTATGCGAAATTTTCCACTATTGATGGAAAATGTCTGGACGAAGAATTGGAACACCGTTTAACTGAGGATGCAACTTACAATTCTTAACAAAGCCCAAGTCCCGAACACGGCAATCACATTATTGCAGACAACAGCTAAAAAGCGCTTCTTGACAGAGCGAGGGTCATTGCGACAATTTTCGCCATCATCAAAAGCGTAGATAAGTGCTACATAACTGACTGGTATGGCCACGGCCGCTATAGCATAAGCAGCACAACATCCGGTCATTCGCTCTCTGATAACTGGAAGTTAGTGTTTTCATGAAATTTAGAAATTCTCTTTTGAAATAACGTAACGCCAAAGGCAGTAAGAATTGAATATTCCAAAAGAACAATACTTCTTTTGGTGATGGGACAAAATGTCAAAGATAATACAAAATGCTAATGGCTAAAGCCCGGTTAGCCCCAACCTGGATACGTGCATGCTTTTAGAAATTCGGCACGCTAAGAGTGGCTCAACACTAAGATCGTTGAAAAAAATAACATAATAACAAGAAATAAGGAAATCATAAGAAAATCGAGTTAACTGTGTGACAACGCCAGCGGTAGAATCTTGATCAGTAACCCTATTTAATAGATTCAAAAAATTCATCCTTGTTTTACTGGGTGGTACCTATAGGCACAGCCTAACGAAAGCAAAAAACTCAGTGAGTCAAGAATCTCAGAAATGCTAAGAAATACTAATAACGTTTTTCTTACCGGGTCCCCTGCGGTTTGGGCTAAAGCCATCAATATAGTAGTTGGACACGCGGTGTAAACGACAGAGGGATTAGGCGAAAATCGTAATTAGGATATTATATGCGACAGTGTGAAAAGCGTGACCTATAGACCAACTTCACAAACGATCCGGATAATAATGGCACAGACGTAACCGACAAGCTTTATTGAACAACCAAACAACACAGATAACAGCAACAAAAGAACAGAGAATAATGACCGGAACGAAAAGCAACAAATTTAACACTGAATGAAACTGCTCTGGCCTTTGGGACTTCACATATAGCGTGCAGCGCACAACTGCAAAGAAAACAAAAGTTAACATTTTCATTTAAGATAAATCGATTTGACCACACCTCACTGGCAATGTTCGAATCCAAATTCTTGAAATACTTGCGCATACAGTTCTTGAAGAAGTCGTCCAGATTTCCGCGATGATCAACGATTTTGCATCCCTCTTCTGGCAAGTGAGCAACAGACTTGTGAGCCAGGGCCTCAGCAAGCACATTCGTCTTGAATCCACAATTCGTAAGAGAACACTCGTAGCAGCACATCTTCTTGAGGGAGGTAACGTGCTGGGCGAAGAATTAAATAAAAGACTGAGAGAAAAGAGAACCAACCTCCCAAACATGGCCGACAACCACATCCTTGCCATCCACAATCTCAGAGCAGAATTCGCAGAAGAAGGGGATTCGAAGGAGGCTCTTGCTTGGCAATAGCAGAAGACTGCACTGAGGGAGCTTGGACGACATTGAGAAGCTGACCCAAACGCGGACTCACGATTTGACGAACTTGTTCAACATCCAGATACTGACGAGTTTTTGCAGGCGGTGAAACGAAAGGTTCTTCCATAGGATCATCCTCAAGAAAGAGAGCAGCAGTTTGACCATTTGGTCCCTTCTTGATGATGGGAATGGAATTGATTTCAGCATTGGTTTCTTTTTTAGCGGCGACTTTGCATTCCGACTTGATTTCTTTCTTACAACTCGCTTCCGCTTTGATTTCCTTCTTGATGCCCATGTGATTATCACCCGGCTTGCTGAAAGTTGTATGTTAGCACAATAGGTGACATTAACAAAGCCATACCGACGCGCGAGTGCCGGATGACTGTTCCAAATGGCGTCTAATTCCCCTTCCCCCTTGTAGTGCTCCTTCTTCATATGCGCCTTGAGGTTGCCACGAAGACGAAAGCACATCGGGCAACTACCAGCCACGCACTTGTAAATCTTGTTGTTTTCATCATGAAGCGATCTGTGAGCATTCAAGCCAGTGCTGAATCGAAAGGACTTGTTACATACTCCGCAGACGAAAGGCTTCGTGTCCCGATGGATGGCCAGATGTTCATTCAAATCTGCAACATAATAAGTTTTGTAAAAAATGTGAGAATAGAAAAAAGGGGGTCAGGACGATTGATCCCCGGCCAATTGATCCCCGGCTGATTGATCTCCGATGGATTGAAAAAAAATAGGGGCACGGTCATTTCGCCTAAAGTTCATTTGAGCTCATTTATTAAAAATATTAATTAAATTCAGGAATATTTTAATTAACCTAGGAATTCAGGTAGTCAGATGAGATTATTGACGTGACCAAGTTGTGGTAACCCGATTTTCAAGGGGGATGGAACATCATATACGCACCTTGTAAGTTGGCTAAGAGTGTGAATATCATTTTAACATCAAACTTGTAAATAAAAGGATATAAAAAAAGATTTGCACCCAGTGATATTCGAACCTGTGACCTAGGCGATACGTATATGAAGTTCCTCCTTTTCTCCCCCTTTTAGGTAGTAGTACCCAGGATAACACAACCCAGGTGCCCAAGAACATTGTTGTTACATTTTGCTGTTGTTTATTTGAAAGAATTTCTGACAAAATGACTTGACATTTTGCAATTGAACGGGGACCAATCGGCCGGGGATCAATCGGGGTGGACCCGAAAAAAAGGTATGCTTACATGACAGCGTTTTAAATGACTTCAGACAAATGATGCACTGATGAGGACGCTTTTCGGCTCGAACAAACTGAGAATCATTCGCAGAAGCGCCAACTTCCGGGTTTTCAGCATCAGCAGACATTGAATAACTGGAAACCAAATTAATTACCACACAAATGGTCTTTATTACATGGCTAATAAAATTTGGACAATCGATTACTGTATTAACTGAATATGTTGGCTTTTGCGAAATAAGGTTGTAGGCTGCTAGCTTTGTTTCACGACAAAACGTATCGCAAAAGTCATATGTAGGGTTGTCGACCCGCCGAAATTTTCGACTCGACGGGTCGCTTCGAACGTCGAAAGTCGTAACTTCCGACTTGACGTGTCGAGTTGAACGCCGAAAGTCTTAAACTTAAGCGTCGAAATTTCTCGACTTTCGACGTAAAAAGTCGAAATTGACGCGTCGAGTCGACATTGTCGACTCTACAACCCTAGTTATCAGTATTTTCATAAGCTATACTGACATTGACAAGTCAGTTTAGCGAAGCTGACATTTTTTAAAAGTGGTCCTAGACATGAAAAAAGTTGTCTTTCCGATATCTTGTAAAGCAGTGATTTCAAATGACAAGAAATTTCTCATATGATAATTCTCAGATGATAAAATTGTCATTATGAAAAAATTATCATCTGAGAATTCTCATTTTGTCATATGATAATTTTGATATGTCATTTTGTCGCATGAGAATTTATTTCATGGAGAATTATTCGCTAGAGAAGTTAATTTTCCGGAGGCTTTGAACGAATGAGTTCTGAACTGAAGAAGCGATTGGCGAGCAACCTATGATGGTCTCAAACATCGAGACTCCTGATTAGAGATGATGACGGGACGGGACGGGACAATTCCGTCCCGTCCCGTTAATTTTAGAGAATCGTCCCGTCCCGGAATCCCGCCCGGAAATTTTTTGGCACCTGTCCCGTCCCGAAAAAAAATTATTTAAATTCCGTCTCGTCCCGTCCCGAAAAAATTCAATTTTTCAACAACTACCTTCAACTTGTAATTACAGTCAACTAGAGATGATGACGGGACGGGACAATTCCGTCCCGTCCCGGGATCCCGCCCGGAAATTTTTTGGCACGTGTCCCGTCCCGCGTCCCGTCCCGAAATTTTTAAATTTGAATTCTGACCCGTCCCGTCCCGAAAAGGTCAAGCCATCATCTCTACTCCTGATGTGAAGCTCAGAAAATCTCGAAGCCAATTTTTAATAAAGTTTTATACGAGCAGAATATTTGACTAAATAAAAGTTCCCTTATCTTTTTCCATAAAACTTAATTATGAAAATTTGATTACATGCATATAAGGGGCGTAAGAAGGTCAAAGACAATTAATAGCCGTCTTGGAGCCGGAAGACAACTACTGATAAAGACTCACACAATTATTCGTGATTTTATTTCCATAAATTCAACATTACGAACTATTGCGTAACATCTGAGTTACAATATACAACTAGCTGAGAATTAAGTAGCTGCACTTTGGTTTTATTTCTATGACCCTTCGTTGCAATTCCAGCCTGAGAAAAGATGCGCTCCATGGGTGTACTGGTCGCGGGAACGCTGAGTACTTCTAATGCCAAGATAGCTAAAGCGTTCCAATCCTGAAGCCGTGTTTTAACCACATCAACAGAGAGCATAAATTTACCGAGTTGATGAAAGATGTCCAATATTTCGTTGCATCAATTTTATTTCCACCAATCCCAGCGTCTTGCACTGCATGCAAAGCACTCAGAATCCAAGATTTCGACCTGCTTCCTCTTGATTGCGAGGTTCTTCTGTTGTTTTGCACATAATTATTGATGCGCGATATGAACGTATCCAGAGTAGTATCCAAATTCAAAACTGGAGCAAGTATTTCAAATCTTCTCTCGGCTGGCAACTGAAACCAAAAAAACCAAATATTTACAGTATCAAGCAATACAAACATTACCATCTGTCTTATCCATTCGGCTGACCATGACAACTCATCGTTACTCATACATCCGGAAGTGTTTGGATCCAAAGCGCACGAAATGAAGAAAATCGGATCAAAATCTACCCTATCCCTCTTCAGAATATTTGCAAAGTGCTCCTTGAGACTGGCACGTAATGTTTCCATTAAGGACCAGACTTCGATGTATTCAACTCCCTAAAAATGTTGAGTAGGCTTGTAAAAAGAGAAGATCAAAAAATATCCAATACCTGATAACCATCTACAGAAATTAAAAGTGCTTTTTTGTAATAAAAATAAATATGTTTTACAAATAAATATGTTTTGATCTTCCCTTCAGTACTGGCTTAGGCTAGTTGATCGCAACATCTTTTTTGTTAACAAAAATATGAAAAATATTCACTAAGCCTAAGTTAAAATAGACTAGGCTTAGGCTGAGGCTAATATTCTCTGCTCTACTCTAGCCCTAAGCCATTCGCTAGCTTACCTTAAACATAAGCCTTCGATTTCGAAATAGTTCTTGGTTGCTGAAAGAAATTTTTTACTGCACTCAAAACTTGGAATGAAAGTGTGTATAGGTAATTTAAAAAAAATTTCATTAAAGATCAAAACAAACAGTTTTAAAAAACAGAATAAAACAGAATATGAAACAGATAATTCATAAGAACCGCTTGAAATTTTTTGTTAATACCAAAAATGTTATTTTAGATTTTGTTAAAAAATTAATAAGTTCACTTGAGGTCGATTATCTAAGACCTCTGAATTTTTTTAAATGTTTTAGCTCAAAAACGGTCTTATATGTGAGTTAAATACAAATAAGAACATCCTAGAGGCCTTAGATAATCGACCTGGAGAACTCATTAATTTTTGAACAAAATCTAAAATAACATCCTTGGAATTAACAAAATTTACGAGCGGTTCCCATGAATTATCTGTTTCGGCATAACCTAACCACCGCACGAACAATTAAAAATCTCTAAATCTAAATTCTGAATTTTGTATGACCCGAACACTATTAGAAAACCTAACAGATAAAACAGATTCTACTGTATAATATCCGCTTTCTTCATTTTTTTCTCCTCTGCTGTCGGAGGTCCTAAACGAATTCTGCACAAAGGACATATGTTGCGGATTGAATCCCCCTTCGTTACCTTGTTCTATTTGGCCTTCGATGATTAGTTGGGTTCCTTCTGGTATGGTGATCGACTGGTATGAAGTGACCCTGTACATCGCATTCGGGGTGCCCAGGTTAGAGATGTTTTTGCCTACTTGTAGGTTTTCTAAGACAGCCATTTTACCCTCTGCGAAATTGAGACATACCCAGGGTAATTTTTTCATAGCATCCACTCCTAAGATGATTT
>JAMRYI010001587.1:0-19000 GCA_029231635.1 Ditylenchus weischeri | reverse complement strand
AAGCATTTTTATTGGTTGTTGACTCTGCAAAAAGACAACCACGTATGTCACACGCATGGTTAGTACAAGTAGAAGATATTGGGATTAAAATATATTAGCTAGCTTCGCAATGATGAAGTAGTATGTTATTGTAGTTTTAACTTTCAAGAAAACTTTTGGTAATATTTAATTGATTTTTACAGAAATAGTTATTTTGTAACGTAAAAGTGTCAATTTCAAGTCAAAATCAAGGAAAATCTAAGGAAAATCGTTGTTTGAGCGCATAAATAACAGTTTTTCTCAAATTTTTTTTGATAAGAAGTTATAGACTAAAGCATTGTTTGAAAGCTCTTGAATTTTTTCTTACAAAATGGCATGCTGACCATTTTTTCAGAATAATATAGAGCTGAAAAAAGGATGGTTAAAAACAGCAGAACTAAAAATACCTTCTTTTTACCTTGTTTTGATGCCTTTTGATGCTATTTAGGAATAAGTCTATTTGAGTAGTTTTTTTTTGCTCGTCCATGAATTGGGGTGGACGTAATATAAGGCAAAAATTTTTCATAAAATTTAACACTCGTCGTAGTATTTTATATACCATTTGAAAGAGCGATAAAAATGCTACAACTTTGGTTTTCAGATCATTGGTTAAGTTCTGAAATGGTTGAACTGAAAAAAAATTCTGAGTCAATCGTCTTGGGTAATTTTTTTTGCTCGCTACTGTATCACATCAAGGCTAAGGTTTGAACAAAGGTATGCTAGCGTGTGTTAGGACGGATTGTTTGATGGTACCAAAACCGCGATTTCAAAGCGCAGACATTGATTTGGTGGCTCTCAGCATAAGCTATTCACGGCTGGCGGATTTCCGAACAGTAAAAAGCCATTTTAACTTCTTATATTTTTTTCTGAAGTTAAGCGGCTGATAGTAGTTATCCTCTGAGTTCTAGCAAATGTATTTTAGTCGAAATGAATTGCAAGCATTGCTGACCACTTCACCAGTCGCAGATTGCACGTTGTCGGACCGCCTGACGGAAGCTTATTTTTACGTCATTTAGTTGTGGAAACATGTTTGAGTCCGTCCTAACACACGCTAGCATACTTTTGTTCAAACCTTAACCTAGATGTGATACAGTAGCGAGCAAAAAAAAATTACCCGAGACGAATTGACTCAGAATTTTTTAATTCGGTTCAACCATTTTAAAGGTTTTAAAGTTTTCTTGAATAGACAACTACAATAACATACTACTTTCAGCTTGCGAAGCTAGCTAGCCATATTTTTAATCAATATCTTCGTGGCTTTTGCTAAGCGTGCGTGTGAGCATACGTGGTTGTCTTTTTCGCAGAGTCAAACAATAAGCAATAAGCAAAAAAGCAATAAAAATACTTGCGAAAAAGATGATTTTATTGAGATTTCTATAAAAATCCGACTAGTTTGACTAGAACAGAAAATTAATTAACATACTTATTCCATGCCTATGAATATTTGAGTATAGTGCAGTCTGCTGTCGAATCAGAATCCCTAAAGTCGTGAATGAATTATTTTTTAATAAAAAAACTTGACCAAAGTTTGACTTTTTGCTTGGACCAAGGTATTATTACCTTAAGGGGTACGTGAGCCTAAAAGATGGGATTTTAAAAGTTATTTTTTCAACTGGGACCTACCGCATATAGAATTTCTGAGTTTCGTTAAATCGAGACTGTAATCCAAAAAATAACCATTTAATCAAGGACACATATGCATAAAATCATTTTATTCTACATCAATATTTTGAATATTTTTTGACGAGTGCTTTGACAAAGGACTTATTGATTTACGTCAAGGTTTTAACGGAGGTTGAACAGGAAACTTCAATCTTTTTGCAAAGGCAAAGCCTGGATTGAAAATTTCATACAAAGATTTTACTTCTTTGTATCCCTGGTCAATTTTCTGTAATTCAATGACTGTCAAACATCCTGTCGAAATTTTAACAACTATTTAATAACCATTAAAATCCCATCTTTTAGGGTGTTTTAGAGATATCCACGTACCCCTTAAGGTGATAATACCTTGGTCCAAGCAAAAAGTCAAATTTTGTTCAAATTTTTTTATTAAAAAATAATTCATTCACGATTTTTTTCGACTGCCACTGATTCGACAGCAGACTGCACTATACTGAAATATTTATAGGCATGGAATAAGTATGTTAATTACTTTTTTGCCCTAGTCAAACTAGTCATTTTGATTTTTTTAATTTTCAAAGGATTTTTATAGAAATCTTAATAAAATCATCTTTTTCGCAAGCATTTTTATTGGTTGTTTGACTCTGCAAAAAAGACAACCACGTATGCTCACGCGCATGGTTAGTACAAGCCACGAAGATATTGATTAAAAATATGGCTATCTAGCTTCGCAAGATGAAAGTAGTATGTTATTGTAGTTCTCTATTCAAGAAAACTTTTTGGCAATATTTAATTTGATTTTTACAGAAATAGTTATTTTGTAACGTAAAAGTGTCAATTTCAAGTCAAAATCAAGGAAAATCTAAGGAAAATCGTTGTTTGAGCGCATAAATAACAGTTTTTCTCAAATTTTTTGATAAGAAGTTATAGACTAAAGCATTGTTTGAAAGCTCTTTTGAATTTTCTTACAAAATACATGCTGACCATTTTTCAGAATAATATAGAGCTGAAAATGGATGGTTAAAACAGAACTACAAATACCTTCTTTTTACCTTGTTTTGATGCCTTTTGATGCTATTTAGGAATAAGTCTATTTGAGTAGTTTTTTTTGCTCGTCCATGAATTGGGGTGGACGTAATATAAGGCAAAATTTTTCATAAAATTTAACACTCGTCGTAGTATTTTATATACCATTTGAAAGAGCGATAAAAATGCTACAACTTTGGTTTTCAGATCATTGGTTAAGTTCCGAAAAAAAAATGGTTGAACCGAATAAAAAAAATTCTGAGTCAATTCGTCTTGGGTAATTTTTTTTGCTCGCTACTGTATCACATCAAGGCTAAGGTTTGAACAAAGGTATGCTAGCGTGTGTTAGGACGGATTGTTTGATGGTACCAAACCGCATTTCAAAGCGAAGACATTGATTTGGTGGCTCTCAAAGCAACTGGCGCAAGACATTCTGAAGGAAGTTATTTCTAAGTTCTCACCGGACGACGTTTTTAATGCTGATGAAACCGGACTCTTATGTCATTTAATTCAGAAAAAAATATTAGAAGTTGAAATGGCCCTTTACTGTTCGGAAATCCGCCAGCCGTGAATAGCTCATGATCGATGTATCATCGGGAGAAAATTTCATTGTCGATGTGAAATGCTCCAATTCATGTTTTACGTGAGTGATATTTTTAATCTACACCTCAGGGTTCTGCGAAATAATTCTCTATAATGGTTCTGTGTATAAGAGTTTTGTAGTTAAAATAATAATTATGCAAAAAAATTAAATGTCGACGAAGCTAGATTTAAAAACAAAAACTTGAACTACAACAGCGGAAAATTGTCACGCACCTAAAAAACTAACCTTTAAGCGATTTGATAATAACTTGTTTTTCAAGACCTTTTTATGCCCGGACGACCTAATTAAAAATGACATTAAAACACTAGTGCCTTCTGATCGCTCCTTTTTGTGTATTCTTTGTAAAACAGCACATAGAAGAAGAATAGGACTGTCAAAAAAATTCTCGTTTAAGGACAAAAAAATTTAATTTTTGGAAAAATAATCCCCCAATAACTCTCCAATAAAGCCTCTCCAATAACTCCCTCCTCTCTAATAACTCAGCCCCCTCCGGAAAAAGGTTGAACAAGAACTCCCTGTTATAGAGAAAATACGGTACACTGAATCGAGAGTTACACTAAATCGAGATGAAACTTGGCGTTTTTTTGGCTTCACTTTTTTTGGCTAGGCTGACCCTTAATTCAATTACTGGATTGGTGTAAAGTGCAGTCATTTTTCTGCTTATTTTATGGTGGAGCTCTCAGGCTCTCGGCACCCAATTTGGGTTGTGTACATATTTTTAAACATTTTTTCTGTCTCCTTACGTATGTTTGATTTTCTTTAAAAAGTGATGATTTTCATGAAAATTGTCATATTTTTTTGCCTCTGTCTCCTCATCATTTTCATGCATTAACCATATCATCATTTTTCAGAAAAATCATCATTGGTGAGAATACAAAAAGCAAAAATTTCCTCATACACCACTAAGTGTGCAGTTAATAGTACCACAGTTTTTGTCTGTGATCCTGGTCTTGATAAAATCGTCGTCCTCTTGATAAATTAATACAACCATTAAAATGTTTTAATTTATTTTTTTAAATTTCTTTTGCAGTAGACTTTTAATATAGTGTATCTCCTAGGAGCTCTAAAAAACGTACACTGGCTCTATCCACTATCTGTTTCAAATTTTGCCTTCGTTCTCCCTGTTGTTTTTTGAGTATTTTACCGTTTTCCTTCCTGTCTTCCACCAAGACAATGCAAGGCCTCATATCCGCGCTGACGTCCTCCAAGCAATACAAGACTTTGTCTGGGAACTGCCCCTTGGTACATTTCTCTTCAAATTCGGGGCTTTCCAATAAAACTTTTCGTGGATTCGTCGTTTACCCTGCTTACTGAAGCTACTTGGCGTAAAATAGGGAGACCTTTTCTCGAACCAATCAAAGTTTTGGGCAAATCATTTACAGGCCATACTTTCCATGCCAAATGCAAGTGCTCAGTTCAAGTCCAGTGCGAAAATGAGCGCACACGCAGGAACTAGAGTGTTATGTTGTTGATAATAATTATTTTGATCTCATAGGCCGTCCATGGCTCATTTCTTTGAAGTTACTAAATCGATTATCAGATATTTGTTCTATTAGACAAGATAATAAGGTCAAGGCTCATTCGTACATAAAATCAGAAGCTAGGCCCGGTTTCATTTCTACGAAACCTAAAGTTCAAAAGCCTTCTTATCCAGTTATATATAATTCTAATATGGGACGCTATTTTAATTCTTATCATAATGCCCGACCTCGGGAGTTCAACGTTTCAGATAAAGTTCATTTCCGCAAGTATCAGGGGTGAAGGCAAGCTGGGAACCTGGAGAAGTCGCGAAGCAGATTGGTAAAACTTTATATAGCGTTATGTCTAGTTCAGGTATTCTCCATATGCGACATGTGAACCAGCTGCAGCCTCGCTTCTCTATAGTGGATCCAGTGTTCGATGAAAGTGGCTCTAAAGACGGCTCTAAAGGTGGCTCTAAAGAAAGAAGAGTCTCAATTCAAGAAAGAAATCAAATCATAATATTCATTCTCCGGTTAGTCAAAATTCGCCATTAGCCACTCGCAACCCACTTAGATTTTCTGATAGGACTCGTCAACCACCCCCAAAGATGGTTATGGATCCTACGCAGAAGCGTTATGCTATGCGTAGGAGTACTTTTCAATAAGGGTGCGAGAGAGAATCCATGTTCAATTAACCACATAAATTTCTTGCATTCTAAACACACTTCTTCTCTTACACCTACAGTTATTTCTTGGACATGTCATTTATTGCATACACTTCTTAATGAGGTTTTGACGTGGGAGATGCATCTTAGCGGGATGTATTCTCCGGATTCCCAGTAGCCCGGTGACCGGTTTCCATAGTCCATTTGATTTAACTGAAGGTTATTAATTTCTTGTGTGTGTACTTTCCTGGTGGTAATTGACTGCGTTCTTCCCTGCGTCCTGGGTGTGTTGTGGTGATATGTGTATTTTGTACTACAATTCGTCCCGACACGAATTGCGTGTCAGTGTCTCGTATATACAGTTGTTAAGAAGTTAATTAGATAATTGTTGTATTGTTGTCTGGTGTTCTGTTATAAACTTCTGCTGTTTATTCTTGCGCTCATACTTCTTGCCCATCTATTATACAACACATATCATCATTTTTCAGAAAAATCATCATTGGTGAGAATACAAAAAGCAAAAATTTCCTCATACACCACTAAGTGTGCAGTTAATAGTACCACAGTTTTTGTCTGTGATCCTGGTCTTGATAAAATCGTCGTCCTCTTGATAAATTAATAGAACCATTAAAATGTTTTAATTGGTTTTTTTAAATTTCTTTCGCAGTAGACTTTTAATATAGTGTATCTCCTAGGAGCTCTAAAAACGTACACTGGCTCTATCCACTATCTGTTTCAAATTTTGCCTTCGTCCTCCCTTTTATGGGCGAGGAAATTATAATTTCTAAAAATTTATTTGTCTACCACATGGTTAAATGGATATACACTTAAATAGCCTGAAAAAATGTTTTTGTTAAAATCAAAGTTTTAGATAAAAGTCGGGTGCAGTAAATTTGTTTTCTAATCATGCAAAGTCTTATGTGGTTGTTAGTTTTATTCTGTTCGCAATTCGAATTAGCAAGAAGCAACCTAAATCAAGACGCATCATCTAATTTGTTTTACCAAAGTTCGGGTATGTTACATATGAAACATTAACAGTGAGCTTGATTAACTATTTAAAATTTCAAATTTAGTCAATAATCATGGAAGGTGGAAGCGAATGGAACAAGGATCTAGCTCTAATGCTGTATAGTTTTCGTTTGATGAATCGATCCACGATAAAAATTTCAAAAATTCAACACAAAAAACGACTTTAAAATCTTAAACTCTTTTTTGAAAATAACCTTACAAAATTTTTTGATCAATTTTTTGCACATCTGCTATTTACCTTAACGTCTAATTTTGCTTTCTTCACGGTAGGCCAGCGTACATTAAGACGAACTCAAACGTGTTTCTAAACTTTTAGTTTGGACAGTGGGTATGGGTACCATGATAGTAAGTAGGGATACCAGGAGAGTGAGCAACCGTACCAAGGGAGGGGGTAGGTGCGCCAATAGATAGGGTAGGTGTGCCAGCAGAGTGGATAGATGTATCAGAAGAGTGGGTAGTTATACCAGGTGGGTGAGTAGGCATATCAGGAGAATGGTTATGACTGCCAGGGAGTCCTATCGCTCATTGGGGGTGGTGGGCTGGGTTTGGCGATGTTGGGATGGTTGTGGTGATTTGCCTTCGTCCCTCTGTTGATTTTTTGTGGCTTTTCAAGCTTAGGCAACCACGTATGCTAGGATCGACTCAAATATGTTTCTTGAACTACAAAAAAGTATAAAAAAATTGTTCGAGTCCATCCTAATGCACTAATTAAGAAAAAAAACTAAATTATTGTGGAAAAGGCTTTTTTGAAAAATAGGGTTTTTTACCCGCAATAAGATTCAAGGGTTATCCGAACTTTGTTTAAATGAACTGAAATCATTTTTGTAGATGATGAGATTGAGTTTGAGATGAGAGAGAGTTTATAGGAAACAGAGATTATACGAAACAGAAATTGTGAAAACTGATTAGTAAATATAAAAAAGGACTTTCTTCTACGAAATGGAATATAATATGATACTACGCCACAAATATTTCAGATTAGGACAAAAATTCAATGAATAAAAAAGCACTCATAACTTATCCCTCAACCCAATAATTATTAAACTTTTTTAGATACCACCTGTTCCAGAGGAGACGATACCGGTGAGTTATTATATTGAAATTGTGTCGGTAATTTAAAATTTTTGTTTCATACGCTCTTGACTTTACCAAATCTTTTAAGCATAAAAAAATTTTTCTCAGTCAAAAATAAAATTATTTGATTTAATATCATATTAAAAAAATTAAAATCGAAGTTCAGTAAATTAGTACAGTCAACCGTTGATTAAATAGACTCTGATTTTAATTTTTCATCTAATTTTTCCCTTTTCATCCATTTTCTGGATATATATAGCCCAAACGCTTATTTTTTAATTTAGTTTATTAATCAAGATGATGTAGGCTCGATTACCCGGACGCACGCGTAACTAGTTGTTAGTAACACACGTAGAAAGTTAATCTTCATGAGACTAGTTAATTACACATATTCCACATTTTGATTGATTCACGACCCCCAAGATCTAGCTCTAATGCTGTATAGTTTTCGTTTGATGAATGGATCCACGATAAAAATTTCAAAAAAAAATTCAAAACAAAAACAACTCTAAAACTCTTAAACTCTTTTTAAAAAATCTCCATTTTTTGCACATTTGCCATTTACCCTTAACGTCTAATTTTGCTTTCTTCAGTATAGGCCAGCGTACATTAAGACGGACTCAAACATGTTTCTAAACACTGGGTACGTACGTACCAAGGTGGCGGCCTCTGTCCCCCTGCTTTATAAGCTTAGGCAAGGGTTAACCACGTATGTTAGGATCGACTCAAATATGTTTCTTGAACTACAAAAAAGTATGAAAAAATTGTTAAAACTCTCTCATCGTAGAAAAGGCTTTTTTAAAAATAGGGCCTTTTACCCGCAATAAGATTGAAGGGTTATCCGAACTTTGTTTTTCTCTCGATTTTTTCAAAAAGTACCGTTCAATAATTTTCAATTCTCGGTGCCGAGCCGACAAAAAATGTGTTCTGGCTTGCAAACCTAAAAAGTTATACGAAACAAAGATGAGAGAGAGTTTACAGGAAACAGAGATTATACGAAACAGAAATTGTGAAAACTGATTAGTTAAGATAAAAGAGGGGACTTCTTCTACGAAATGGCAAATAATATAATACTACGCCACAAATATTTCAGATTAGGCAAAAAATTCAATGAATAAAAAAGCACTCATAACTTATCCCTCAACCCAATAATTATTAAACTTTTTTAGATACCAGAGGAGACGACACCGGTGAGTGATTATATTGAAATTGTCTCGTTAATTTAAATTTTTTGTTTTATACGCTCTTGACTTAACCGAATCTTTTAAGCCTAAAAATGTTTTTCCTAGTTAAAAATAAAATTAAATTATATTATTTAATATAATACTTAAAAAATTTGAAATCGAACTTCAGTGAGTTAGTACAGTAAACCGTCGATAAATAAATAGCCTCTGATTTTAGTTTTTCATTCAACTTTTCCTTTTCATCCATGTTCTGAATGTAAAAAGCGCAATCGTTTATTTTTAAATTGAGATATTAATCAAGATCGGGTCATGCTCGGTTACCCGAGAAATACCCTTAAAACATCTGGACGCAAGCGCAAGTAGTGAAAATATAGATTGTTTAAAAAGTTAATCTTCATAAGTTTTTCGTACTGTCAAAAGGGCATGCTCGCCGCCAATGGGAATATTTTGAAAGGCGGGTACATGAGTGATTCAAACGAGAATTCAAATGTCGCATTTTGGTAAAAATAAGGAAAAGTGTTGCTTCCTATCGGAGCTGCTTTACCGTTAACACCGATGTTCTTAAAAAGTGATAGCGGTTTCCATTACTCATCACAAGAGGATACCTAAATATATTACTATTCAAAAAAATCCTTTTCGAATTACCTAGTACCCGCCTTTCTAGGGTTGTCGAGTCGATTCGAACTGAACTCGAAAAAACTCCAAAACTCGAAAAATTTCGAGTTTCGAGCATCAAGTCGAATAATCGATTTCTTTAGTGAAAACATTGTTTTAAAATAACTTTTATCGCCAATTTTTATCATTAGATTGGTGCATAATTATCGAGCCCCTTTTTTATCTGGCCAGAACTCACCTGTTTACATCACTTTTAAATAATTGATATATTATTCGAAAGCCTAATCAACGCTTACAAAATGCAGGGTCAACTGAACTTAGGGATAGAAATATGGTTATTTTAAAAAGGCCCTCTTTTTGAGTGAAAAGTGATCTATTTCGATTTTTGGATTATACCATCATCATAATATAATAATAACATAACATATACCATAAAATTGAAATCACTTCGATAGAAAATCACAGATGGAAATTTTCGAGTCGAGTACTCGAAAATTTCGAATACTGAAAGAATGCTAATTTACACTTGAATAACTACTGCTGCGTAATTGTGCAAAATTTCACGCTGAACAAGATAGTGTTTGAATTTTTTTCGAAAAAATGAGACCATTTAACGAAATGAAGGCTCTTAAAAACAGGTCCTTTTCCGAGGGTCGAAAATCGGCGATTTTTTTATGTGTCTTAAAACATTCCCATTTTTGAAAAAATTTTTGACTAAAATCCCGAAAATTGGAAAAACTCGGACTTCGGTTATTTATTCAAAAAATTTATGTCTTTTCAAAACGGCTATACAGTCGACGCTCGTTTTAAAATAATTGGGGGGAGTAGGACCGCCTAGAACATTATGTTAACTCGAGTTTATGTTAAATCGAGCGTCGACTGTATCTCAACACTTAGACTTTCCAAAAAAAACCAAAAAATATTTCTTGTAGCGCTTGAGCAGCTACAATAAAGTGTGAAGATATTGTTAAATTGCTATGTATTTGAGCAGTGTTTTGAGTCGACAATTGTGTTTTTGTATCACTTTTAACACAAAAAGGGCCTTTTTTACGATAGCCATACCGTATTTATTCTTATAGAAAGCCATGGGTTCTATTTTTCAACCACTCTTAGAGGGCGGCCTTCTAATAGAGACTGCCCTTCTACAGTCAAACCTCGATATAACGTACCCCCGATATAACGTACCCCTTGATATAACGTACCTCTGAGACCATTTGGTTGGATTTACTTCAAATTACAATAAGTTCACCCCCGCTATAACGTACCCTTAATATAAGGTACCCTCGATATAACGTACCCCTTGCAGATAACACTGACCTTTACGTTACCCTCGATATAACCTACCCTTCTAAAATAGTGTGGTATATTTACCAATTTCATACAGTTTTTGCTCTTTTTTCTGCTTCTGCAATGTTTTCTGTAGTCATTAAATGTTTCCCTTTTAGTTTTGATGAGTAATCCAAAGCGGAAACGTCAAAACGTTTTTTTCTCCGCTAGCCATTGATTGTTGTTCGCGGAATTGTTATTGTTGAGCTTATGAATAAAATCACTTGAATGTTTTACAAACCCTTGATATAACGTACACCTGTCATCTATTTGGTTTCTGCCCTCGATATAACGTACCCTCAATATAACGTACCCTCGATATAACGTACCCCTTTACCCGTCCCCCAGGGGGTACGTTATATCGAGGTTTGACTGTATTAGAATAAATACGGTATCTCTATGCCTGATAAATAGAAAAGTTCAGTTGACCCCGCGTTTTGTAAGCCTACATTAGGTTTTAGGATATATATTGATTTTTTTATAGTGATGTGAAAAAGGTGAGTAATAGCTAGATCAAAACGGGGCTCTATGATCATGCACCAACCTAATATCTTCCTACCAAATATTTCTGCTTTAACTTTTTTTCGATTTTTGGATTATACCATCATCATACCATAAAATTGAAATCACTTTGATATGAAATCACAGGTGGAAATTTTCGAATCGAGCACTCGACTCGAAAATTTCCAATACTGAGAGCATGCTACTCTACACTTGCATAGCTATCGCTGACTTTGGTGCGTACTTGTGCGAAATTTCACGATGAACAAGATAGTGTTTGCATTTTTTTCGAAAAATGAGACCATTTACCGAAATGAAGATTCCTTCAAACAGCATTAAATCGGCGATTTTTTTTGATGTTTTTGAAGCTTGTAATAATTGAATGGTTTCTCTATTATGTGTGAATTTTTATAGGCGACCGAGACAGTATATGCGAAAATTATGCAGGTACCTTATTACCTCTAATAACTCCCCCCCTCCCTCAACTTTGAGGACCTAAATCTCATTGCAAAGCTGTTTATTGCGTTTTCTCAACTCCCACAAGTTCTATTTATTCCGTTTTCTCGATTTTAAATTATCACCCGAAAATCTCGAGATTGACCTCAAATTTTTTCGATTTTCGGGCATCCAAAAAATAACTCCCCGGGGGAGCTTTTAGAGGAAATACGGTATTTACAAAAGTACCAATTTTCAAAAAGTATATTCAAGAATGTTGACAGATGGTTTTTTTCTAAAATGACAAAATTCCAAATTTTTGAAATTTTTCTCGAATTTATTTCATTTTTAAAAAAGAAATAAAAAGGCTACATCTCAGTACTCTCCTACCAAAAAATTAATTTGTGAAGTAGATCTTGTAGTTACTAATCTATTCTACAAGAAAGTGTTGATTGCAGTCATCAAATTTTTACACTCTGCATCAGTTAAACTACCGTATTTTCTCTAAGAGTAGGCCCGGGCATTATATTTTTTCAATCCCTAAAAAATGGGAAAATTTAGAGATCGATCTCGAGATTTTTGTTCGCTCAACTAAAATCTGAAAAGTGGAATCGGTAGAGCCCGTGGGAGTCAAGAAAACGCAAAAAAAACTCTGTAAAAAATTTTTACTGTGCCCCGAGATACAGACCTTCAAAGTTGAGAGAAGCCTTCAATTAGAGGGAGCCTACTATCAGAGGAAATACGGTAGCGAACAGTAAATGCTTCAATATTCTGAAATTGATATTTTTATCAAAATTCCCATTTTTGAAAAAAAATTTTATTTACCAAGATTAATAATGATGCACTGTTTTGTAACGCAAATACCGTAAAATAAAAAAATTTAAAATAAACTGTCTAGGTTACCTGTAAACATTTACACACAAAAGATAAAGCATTCAATTGCGCGTCGAATGGTATATTATAAGTAGTGTTGGAGACTAGGGGTGCGCGCGGTTTTGCGGTGCTGTTTTTTCAAAATTGCGGTTTGCGGTTAAACCGCAATCATTTTTTGCGGTTCAACCGCGCTTTTGCGGTTTTTTTTGTTTTATGTTTTTATTGACGAAAAGTGTGGCACATAAAAATACGTGCAGCAAAGACACTCCAGATAAACACTCCAGACAACAAAACAATTCAATACGAGAAGTTGACACTAGGGAGACCACGATTCCGAAAGATAAGTTGCTCGGCGCTAAAAGGATCCAGCCGGCTGCACTTGTGGTGAAAGACGTCCCTTGCGTGGCTAAAGAGTTGCTTGCTCGGTTGGGAAGTACATGACGCCAACAGGAAACGAGAAGCAGCCTTAGAGAGGATCGGAAAACGCGCAATATTCTTCTGCCACTAGGTGAGTGGGTCAGAGTCTAACCGAAACAGGCTTCTCCGCGTTGTACAATACAAAATCTTAAAAAAGACACTTAAACAATCATCGGTTTTACAAGCACTTACAAACTCTAAATTTCGCCCCCAGTTTGTTGTTGGCCGAGGCGCATTGATCGGGCGAACAGGCTTCTTGGCTTCTTCGCAGTTGGTTCCCTCACCTCTGCATCCACATGCAGATGCTGCTCTTGCTCCGGCTCTTCCATCGGTTGGTATTCTCGACCATACGCCTGAATTCATTTCCGTTTTCGAAGCATCGATCCGTAAGAATTCATTCATAAGAAAAGTGCCAGTCTATAGTTTCTACATAAATTGCTTTTAAGAGAGCTAAACCACACGAAGAAATTATTACTTTTCGCACTCCAGCCTCCAAATTTTTTCCTCAATCTTTTCCACCAAAAAGTTCTTCTCTTCGCTCAGATTTGGTACTGCAGCTTCAGTCATCTTTTTGATTAGCATACGAAAAATTGTTATTTGGAGTCGAGGGGCAGTCATCCTTGCAGAAGTCCCGTGTTGATGCGTCAGTCGATTCGAGAAGTTGGATCAATTGCTGCAGCAGCTCCCACTCATTTTCAGACAAGTCTTTGGCCTCAGTTGAATCATGCCGCAAGAAGTATATTTGCACAGGTCTCTTTTGCTCGACCAGATGCTCCACCATTTCCAGAGTTAAATTCCACCTCGTGATAATGTCCTGGAACAAACAATGATAATCTATATGCAATTGATAATTTTCTGTTTGATATTGTTCTGTTTCATCCCTCTATTTTGCTGGATCCCTCGAAGCAAGTCCTTGGTTAGATTGAAGGAAGATAAATGGCCGGCTATTTTGCGACACTTGCTCAGGCACACTTTAACGGCTGACCGAACGGACGAGACGGTCGACTTCAGAGCAAGATTAAGCTTGTGCGCGGCGCAGTCGGCGTGTTGGAAACATCCTAAACATGAATGTTGTCAAATACGTGCTAGAAATCAAGTTCATCTCATCACATACCCTCGAACGGTTTCTTCATGTTAGCTGCCCCGTCCCTGAAAAAGGTTTGCGGTGAGGTTTTTCAAAAATTTGCGGTGCGGTTTTGCGGTTTTAACCCGGTTTTACCACTACACTCAACCTTTTATAAGCTTTAAGTGTCAATTTAGAAAAAAGTCGGTAAAGGACCTGTTTTCTGGAGGATTTTTGTTGGTAGCTCGTCTCAGTTTTCTTTTTAAAACTGCAATTCGCATTTCGTTCAGCGTGAAATTTCACACAACCACACACAAAGTTTTGAAATGAGTTGGCCGGTTAGGCTATTTTAAAATATTAAGTGTTAGCACGGAAAAGGCCGTCTGTACCAAACTTAGCGTTTTGTGCAGAATTTGACGCTTAACACGACGGCTGAAAAAAATAAGGAAAGAGGACTGCTTCGAACGTGTGAAACATCATTTAAAATAGGCAATTTTCACCTATTTCCGACCACCTGGAATTTGAGCAAAATAGGGTGGTACTTGATTAAATTGATGCACCACCTAAGTATGTAATACCTCAAAATGCAGAGCGTGATCAGACTATTTATTGCGTAAAAACTTGCAGCAGAGTGATCACAACTTCACAGAGAATTTTTGACTTTGCCTCTAAGAGCCAGTTTTCCAAAATCCTCAATTTCGACACTAAAATGGTCCATAACTTTGTGCAGAGACGGTATTCAGCTGAATGCTCATATCGAAAAGAAAGATCGGAATCTGACGGTTTTGATACTTTATACAACAGTAGATCATTGTTAAATTATGCCAGAATGGTCAAAAGGAATGTATAAGTCGTAACACAAATTTCTTATAACTTTGTTCTCACTATAAAACCCAGTATTCTGGCACTGGATTCATGTTCAGCGTGGTCGATTTGCTCAAAAAACTACTCGTAAAAATCCAAAGTCACTGTCAAATTTTGCATTCCGCTCAAGACAAAAAAGATTTGATTTTCAAATTTTAATATTTATTGTCTTTAGTAGAGTTGTGGAAATTGTCGGTCATAATCTTTCGCGGTAATATTATCGGTCATAATCTTTTTTTCGGTCATATTCTGGTCATAATCTTTTTTATAATATAAAAAAATTTATACATCGTTAAATACATCGAACTTTCGTATGAATTCCTCCTCGGAGAGACCATTTGGCCTGTAATACTTTCATGCATTAAATAATCTTCAAATGCTTTTCCCTACTTCCTGCATTTGCTTGATATTTCTCATCGCAGAATGAACAGTAGCCGACGAAGACAAAATTCCCTTTAACATCTTTCTCTTGCAATCGTTTGAAGTAGTTCCAGCACCAAGAGAGCGGCTTAGTATGCTTAGACATTGTAGTACTAAAATCAATTTACTTATCAAGCAATTAACCAAGCAGAAGTAGTGCCCCACAAGAGAAAACGTGAATAATGAAACGAAAATTCCGTGCTTGTTGAAAAAGAATATGACCGATTTTTCATTATCCGGTCATAATCTAGATTATGACCGGTAATATCACCGTTTCACAACCCTAGTCTTAGTAATAATAGTGATTCGTAGTAATTCGACGGTGACTTTGGATTTTTAAAAGTAGTTTTTTAAGCAAATCAACTGCGCTGAACACGAATCCGGTGTCATAATTGAGGATTAACTTAAAGGTGGAGAGATTTGAAGAAGTTCGTAATATAACTTCAGAAGCTATTTTATCCGTTCGAAGCCGTCCTCTTTCCTCTTGCCGTCGTGTTCAGCTTGAAATTCTGCACAAAATTCTAAGTTTGGTACACATGGCCTTTCCAGTCTTAAGTTTTTTAAATATTAGATTCATCGTGCAATAAATGGCAGCAATACACCATTCCTATGCAGTTGTGGAGCAAAAAAATTCAAGAAGGAGTACACACTGAAGCAGCACATTAAGTAAATTTAAAAAGTTTATCCTGTTTCATTCATTTTTATGCACACAAAAAACTGGCCCTATAATATAAAAAGTTATTCACAAAATAATTTCTTTTTCTCAAAAAGAAACATGAAATAAAATAATTTTAAAATTAGAGCAAAGATTTTGTTCTCAACTTTTTATGTAGAGAAAAAAGAATGCCACAAAACTGATTAAGAATATTTTTTTTTTAAATTGACCAATGCAAATTGGGTTGAAAGAAAAAGCAAAAAAAGGCTGAACTATACTATGATACCTTCGACCAAAAACGTCTAAAAGTAGGGTTGTCGACATGTCGAAATTTTCTACATTACGAATCGATATTTCGAGCCGAATCAAAAACATTTGACATGTCGTGTTGAGTAAAATGCCAAATCGAAAACTTTCGATATGTCGTGTCGAATGTCGATATGTCGTAAAATGTCTACATTTCGACAGGAAATGTCGAAACGTCGAAAATCTTTAACTGTTTCTAAACTATGCTCAGAGCTATATGCTGTAAAATTAGAATATATAGTTTGTAATGATAACAAAGAACAAAGGCTAAATGTAATAAAATGGAGTCGAATCAAAATATCGAGAAGAAACTTTTCGACACTTCGAGACGAGTCGAAATGTCGAGTCGAAAGTCTCCAAGCTCACCACGCTCCCGAAAAGGCCGCAGGTGGCTTGAGAGTTAGATATGCACGCACTTACTCACCAGGTGTAATACTATAGTCCGGCCAATAAAAAATGTAATTTAAAGTGTAACTCGTTTTTTTTTATAAAACAGTCAAAACTCCATAAAAAACGTAACTCTATATAACGTAAAACTCTTTATAACGTACCGTATTTTCTATAATTCATTGGATAAATAATAAATAAACATAAATTTGGTATGAAAAAAAATCCGCCATGAATTACTCACGAACACAATAGTTGTAATTTTCAGAAACCAAAATAATGGAACAGAAAATGTGAAACTTGTGGATATTCATTTACAGCCGAAAGGGGTCTGCAGATCCATATTAAAAGAAATCACCAAGAGGTGAGAAAAAATAAATGCTGGTTTGTATTAAGCCTCAGGTGCTGTCCAAATTATGACCTATAATCAACTTTTTTTGAAGTTTAATTAAAAAAACATGGCAAGATTGTGGTGTA
Organism: Ditylenchus weischeri; assembly: GCA_029231635.1. Classification (NCBI taxonomy): domain Eukaryota; kingdom Metazoa; phylum Nematoda; class Chromadorea; order Rhabditida; family Anguinidae; genus Ditylenchus; species Ditylenchus weischeri. Next base: position 1,981 of record JAMRYI010001587.1, on the reverse strand, counting down.
TGTTTCTCGCCCAAAATAAACTAGGTGCATTTCTAAAAATTAGTTGTCAGAAGTTCCCAAAATCAGTTTTTTCACTAGGGTTGGGAGACGGAAATTTTTCCAGAAAAATTCCCGGAAAAGTTTGAAGCGGGAAAATTCACGAAAAATCGGGAAAAATCGAACAATTTTACAACTTACAATGTTTGCTTTTGATATCCACTTATTCTTACTAAACCTACTGCAAGTTCTGCTATAAGGAGGGCGCAAAGACTGGTCGTTACGTGAACAATGCCACAAAGATAGAGAATCACTTGAAGGTGGCTGGCAGGAACGGGAATCTGCTCCAAAGACAAACGCCAATAAGTCTGTAATGTGCTCGATGACAATACGGATGCGCTGGCGTGGTGGACGGACTAGTTCGGCAACACTCTCCTGTCCAAAGTCGTGCTCTACAATGTGCCGATCTCTGCTGCATTCACAGAAAGGAACTGGTCTCTTCGTGGTGGAATCGGGTGTTTATCCTTTACCTGGTGGTCCAAAAGTTCGTGAACAAACTTTAGGTATATGTAAGAGTGATGGGAAAGGGAAATAATTTATGCAGCACACTTTTTTGTTACATTATTTCCATCATTTTCGTTTACTCACTTGTTTTGTTCAATACCGACAAATGCTTGAAACAGAGGTTCTCCCATGGGCCGAGGAGAATATGGGAGATGAATGGACCTTTCAACAAGACAGGCGCCTTCCCACCGAGCATATGAAACTCAGGCTTGGATTGTAGGGAATTTTCCTGATGCAATCACATATATTCATATTCTTATTTATCTATTAATGCAATTCTTCATTTACTCAGAATGCGGTGGAGTTACGTTAATGAGGGGTCGAAGTGTATGTTGTTGCTAAGTCTATCTGTTTAAAAACCATACGGCCCGTGGATCAAAGCGAGTGCATCTCGAAGGAGCTGGCTGACATGTCTTTTTTCCCGAACTTGATTTGCAGCTCGCAGAATGGATCCGTATCATACGTTAAAACAAACAGACAGTTTTATCACCAACCATGCCATCCAACTTTCTCGTGGAACTAAATTAAAAGTACTTAACTTCAACTTCAAAAACATTGAGAAATATTTACTTTTCTTAGATGTCGATCAGATGGCGGACTTTTTTTCTTAAGCTTCGTCGTGTGACCATAACACCTTAATGAGCAACAGAAAATATGCAGTAGCCGTCGCCAAATTCATCGTTCATAAAAAAAGAAGAATGAAAGCTATTAAGTTCAGTAAAATCTTTTCTATGGATGAGACTGCAGTTTGGTTGGATTGTCCTGCCAACACATGCACTGATACAAAGGAAGCCAATGACTTAAGATATGTTGACTTGTTAAATTTGTTATAAATTGTATTTTAGGTCACTAATGTCACCACAGGTAACAGTTTTGCTCACTTCTAGCTCAGATGTGAAGAACCTGCTTTCGTATGTTTTGGTCAATCGCAAGCGCCTAGTTCCGAAAATCGATGATCAACTTAAAGGAAAGCTAGTAATCAACTGGAATGGCTCGGTCTGGATGAACGACTCGACAACTTCGGATTTTTTCACGAAAGTGATTCTTTGCATAGGACCATTCTCTCGTTCTCGTCTTCTCGCAGCTCACAAACGCGAATCGAAGATGAATCTGCTCAATACTTTAGGACATGAGGCTGCGTTTATCCCAGGAGGATGCACAAAGTTAATACACACAACCCTTTAATTTCATTGGGGAGCCTTTTCATCTTTTCTTCAGGCACCGGATGTCAGTTGGAATAAACCAATCAAAGAGAATATCCGCGACTACACAGCATGGATGACCAATGATGCAAATATATTTACGCATTTTTTTCCTTGGTCGAATAGAATTTATCTTTCACCGAACAAAGAGCACACGTGACTTTGCACATTTAAGGATCAATACAGTTTTAGAAAAAAGAATACAAATGTTTCTTTGGACCGAAAATCCTGAATTCGAT
>JAMRYI010001648.1:0-16119 GCA_029231635.1 Ditylenchus weischeri | reverse complement strand
TCTACAGTCAACTTTTGCTATACATTCAATTCTTGCTTTGCATTCAACTCTCGATACACAGTCAACTCTTGCTCTACAGTCAGCTTTTGCTATACATTCAATTCTTGCTTTGCATTCAACAACTCTCGATACACAGTCAACTCTTGCTCTACAGTCAACTTTTGCTATACATTCAATTCTTGCTTTGCATTCAACTCTCGATACACAGTCAACTCTTGCTCTACAGTCAACTTTGCTATACATTCCAATTCTTGCTTTGCATTCAACTCTCGATACACAGTCAACTCTTGCTCTACAGTCAACTTTTGCTATACATTCAATTCTTGCTTTGCATTCAACTCTCGATACACAGTCAACTCTTGCTCTACAGTCAACTTTTGCTATACATTCAATTCTTGCTTTGCATTCAACTCTCGATACACAGTCAACTCTTGCTCTACAGTCAACTTTTGCTATACATTCAATTCTTGCTTTGCATTCAACTCTCGATACACAGTCAACTCTTGCTCTACAGTCAACTTTTGCTATACATTCAATTCTTGCTTTGCATTCAACTCTCGATACACAGTCAACTCTTGCTCTACAGTCAACTTTTGCTATACATTCAATTCTTGCTTTGCATTCAACTCTCGATACACAGTCAACTCTTGCTCTACAGTCAACTTTTGCTATACATTCAATTCTTGCTATACATTCAACTCTCGATACAGTCAACTCTTGCTCTACAGTCAACTTTTGCTATACATTCAATTCTTGCTTTGCATTCAACTCTCGATACACAGTCAACTCTTGCTCTACAGTCAACTTTTGCTATACATTCAATTCTTGCTTTGCATTCAACTCTCGATACAGTCAACTCTTGCTCTACAGTCAACTTTTGCTATACATTCAATTCTTGCTTTGCATTCAACTCTCGATACACAGTCAACTCTTGCTCTACAGTCAACTTTTGCTATACATTCAATTCTTGCTATACATTCAACTCTAGTCAACCCTCGCTATATAGTTTTAAATTAACCAACCAAATCGTAAAAAAGTATATACTAAATCGAGAGTTACACTAAATCGAGAGGCGAGTGTACTTAAATTTTGTGCAAACTTTCATGTTTTTTGTCTCGTTTTTTTGAATTCGCGCTTTTTCCAAGCTTTTTCAAGTGTTTTTCAAAAAAAATTTTCTTTTTTTTTGAACTAAGGCGAAGCCTTAAATGCAAGGTATGTTAACTTATGTTAGGTTAGACTTGTATTCTTAATGTGTAGCAAAAAAATTATGTCGCAAATTCAAAAAACTCAAAACTGCTATAAATTCAAAACTTTTTTTGCATTCAACTCTCGATACACAGTATGTTGCCTTAGTTGACCTGTTGTTTACATTCAAAAGCTTTTTCAAGTTCGATACACATTCAACTCCTACTCCAGTCAACTTTTGCTATACATTCAATTCTTGCTTTGCATTCAACTCTCGATACACAGTCAACTCTTGCTCTACAGTCAAATTTTTGCTATACATTCAATTCCTTTTGCATTCAACTCTCGATACACAGTCAACTCTTGCTCTACAGTCAACTTTTCTATACATTCAAATTTAAAAATTTCGGGCGGGGTTCGGGACAGGCGATTCCTTAAATTAACGGGACAACTTTGGTGTCCCGTTCGTCATCTCTAGTTGACTGTAATTACAAGTTGAAACTTTGTTGAAAAATCGAATTTTTGGCAGGAAGGGACGCCTTAGTCGACCTGTTGTTTTAAAAAGTTTTTCGAGGTTTTTACACACATTGCAGCTCCTACTCCACCAAATTAAGGGCATAGTGGTTCTTTAAAACTTTTATATGTGTTGTATGTAAAAATGTTTTTTCTTTAATGAATCCCTTTTGAGCATGCTCGTCGCTGATGGGAATGTTTTGAAAGGTGGGTAACAGATAAATACAAAGTAAGTACACATGTGCTCTCAATTTTTTTTTCAAACTTTTGATCTCAGTACACATGTTGAGTACATTCCCATTAATAAATACCATATTTGCGAGGGATTTTAAAAATTTAACAGGCACTTTTTACACAGCTCAAACAGTAAATGAAAACAGAAGTTTTAGACCACTTGAAGTTTGAAAAAATTGCAGGGTCCTAACTATCCGCCATGGCGTATAATTAGAGCATTTACGGTAATCGAAAGGTTGAAATACTTTACGACCCTGAAATGGCGCTTTTTCTGCCGGAAATGGCACTTTTCCTGCCGGGTTTTGTTTTTTTCCTGCCGGGTTTTGATCTTTTATTGCCTATACTTACAGAAACAAGATGACGAAGGACTGACAAACACAAACTACATGCACGACGAAGGAGAAACTCGACGGTGGAGGGCTCAGCTGTACCTGCCCGGTGGGGATCACGGATGTGCCTTGCAAACACGCGGTGCTGAAGATGGAGGAGGTCAAGCTGATCGCAATAATTATTTGGACTTGACTTGGTGTTAACTTTTTAGTGGTTTGAATAAAGGTTTATGAAGGATTTTATAGCATTCTCTCCGTTCTCCTTTGTTCATTATAAGGTATTTGAGTGTACCTTAAGTATAGGCAATAAAATAGCAAACTAGACAATAAAAGATCAAAACCCGGCAGGCAAAGAGCAAAACCCGGCAGGAAAAGAGCAAAGCCCGGCAGGAAAAGTGCCATTTGCGGCAGAATCGAATTTCCGGCAGGAAAAGTGCTATTTTCGGCAGAAAAAGCGCCATTTCAGTGTCGAAAAGTGTAACAACCTAATCGAAAACCTATAAACGCATCAATGTTTTAATACTAAGGCAGCGGTGGACTGTGGGCAACCGGACAAAAGCCCTTTTCAATGGCTTTTGTCGGCTGGACAAAAGTTTTGTTAGCCCACTTTTTGATTAAGCATCGAGCTGATTTTTTCAGAATCACTAAAACTAGCCGAAATGAACTGATCCTGAAAAAATCAGCTCGATGTGTAATCAAAAAGTGGGATAACAAAACTTTTGTCCGGGCGACAAAAGCCCTCAAAAAGGGCTTTTGCCCGGACTGTTTTTGCCGGACTGTGTAAGACGGCCGTCGATTTGATTCCCATTGGAAGCATAATTTTTCCTCGACTTTCACTAAACTGCGTCACTTTTATACTCGTATGAATTCCAGTGGACCCGTTTTCAAAATAGTCCCATTGGTGACGAGCATGCCCCTTTAATTTTATACCAAAAAATTTTTATCCAGAAAAACGTCTGGTATTTTTATTCACAACCACTACATAAACAGCCAAATTCGTTTTCTTATAGTTCAGAATGTGGTCACAGTGTCCAGAATTAGCACATTGATTTGCTAAGACAACGTAGCCTTTCGCCCCAGGAGGCAGAGAGCAGTCGTCCAAAAACCGGTTTCATCTGCTCCTTCGCTCCTTGCAAATACCTTTTTTTCTTTTATAATCACAAGAAGAAGATCTTGTTGCGGAGATCAATAGGTAGTAGAAGTATGTGTAGTGGCCGTTCTCGTCGGCAACCCTCTCTCCCAAATTGGGTTATAGGCTGTCCACTGCGGGTGGTTTGTACTACAGATCCTATCTTAGGTCGCCCTCATTACAATGTGCTGAATAGGGGGTGGATATGCGACTTTTTAGAGGTTACTTACCTCTCCCAACCCACTTTACACCCATATTTGACTCTTGCTGCAGGCTATAGGAACTTTTTTTCTGTGCTTCATTTCCTGCATTGTTGTCTTGCCGAGTCACCACCCACTTGGTTTCCAGACAACTGATGGAACAAAATAGCTTTCTTTGTGCTATTGTTATTGCTTTGTGTAATTATTTTGAGAAATAACAGTTATTTGTGGTTGAATTAACTATGTAATTGGGGCTTTTTTAAATTGTTTGTGAATTAGAATGCAGTCGAGTCTCGAGTTCCAGCTTCCATCAATTTCGACCTCTAGGCGCGTCCGACAATTGTTTTCCCCGACTTTGGAATTTTTGGTTTGCAGATATCCAACAGTCAAGTCTAAAAAATCATAAAAATTCCTTGTTTACCAGTCTTCTTGTTAAATAACCAATTTTGAAAATAAATATTTGACAATCTGTATTGATTAGGCATGTTCCAACCAGTGTTTCAAAATGAGAAGATTTTCTCACTGAAAAAATAGTTAACTTCAAAATTTTCACTGAAAAATAGTTACCGTAAATACTCTAATAAACGGCCCCCTCCCCACAGTTAACCATTTTCAAATTTGTTTTGGTTTTTTAACCCCAACATTGTTTATTTTTTAAAAACATACGACCACTCATTTTGTAGAGCTTGGAATGATCTGCAAAATGAGTGGTCGTACGTTTTAAAAAATGAACAATGTTGGGGTTAAAAAAGCAAAACAAATTTGAAAATAGTTAACTGTGGGGTCCGTTTATTAGAGTATTTACGGCAGGGCTCGTATCTCAAAATTTCAAAAAAAGGACATTTGGTCAAAAAAGGACATTTTGACCATTTTTGAAGGAAAAAGGTCATTTTATCCAGTGCTTATTGCCATTTCGAAGCGAAAAAAAAAAGATTTTGACTAAAATTTCAAAAATAAAAAAGATTTGGGGTCCCGAAAAAAGGACAAATCTTTTTAAAAAGGACATATACGTGCCCTGATTTACGGTGTGTCATTTTTCTCACTGAAAAATTAAGTTAACTATGTTTTCAGTGAAAAAGCTGAAAATGAAAATGCCTTTTGTTGTCTTTTATGACCAGTATGATTCCGACCAGTATGAGCCAGACGTAAAATTATAAGTTAGGTTGGGCTCATACTGGTCAGATTTCAGGATTTGCCAGAAAAAGGCCACAAAAAGACATTCTCATTTTCAGCTTTTCACTGAAAAAATAGTTAACTTATTTTTTCAGTGAGAAAATCTTGTCATTTTGGAAACACTGACTTATCTTAATGAAAAAATGTTAATAGTTTGACCTGTAAAAAAAGTTAAGCTAGTTGAAGGTAGACAAGAACCAAATGAGGGGGAAGCCTTTCAGGTGAATTTCGGTTGGCTTAGCAGGACTAAGGCATGTTTTGATGGCGTCATAGACTCAAATTTCGCTCTCAGCAAACATGATTTTCTCTTAGCAAATAGGTCTGAAATTATCTTAAATGGGTCAGTAATACTCGAGGCGTGCAGATAGGCCAGCAGGTAGTCAATCACAAATTTTCAGTCATTTCACAGAAATTTGCGGTCATTGCAGATTTGCGGTTACTTTGTAGAGAATTGGGGTCAAAATTAAATATGGTCAAACTTCTCTATAACATACCTCCTTTGGCAACGACCCAAGGGGTATATTATAGAGAAATTTAACTGTAGCACGAAAAAAAATTATGACTGAAAAAAACATCAAAAAATACTTGTTTTTACGATTTACGGGGGGAACAGGGTGGACATGGGCCGAAAACGTGCCCAACCGGGCCCTGGATTTTCTTTAATTTTTTCCAGACTTTTGGAAAAAAGCTTTTTACGTTTTGTAACGTTTGTAGCTAAGATGTCAGAGTACAAAATGGTGTTTTCAGAGCCGGGGTTTGAAAAGTATGTGATGCCACGGGCCGGCTTTTCAGTCAAAAAACACCGTTTTTCACCAAAAAAAAGTCTGTTTTTGACTGAAAAGCCGGCCCGTGGCCTCACATACTTTTCAGACCCCGGCTCTGAAAACACCATTTTGTACTCCGACATCTTAGCTACAAAACGTTAAAAAAATTTTTTTTCAAAAAATCTGGAAAAATCAGAGAAAATCCGGGGTCCAGTTATGCCCGTTTTCGGCCCGTCGGAGGGGAAATCAGTAATTTGGTGTGTGTTTTCAATTTCAGCCTTTTTAGTAAAAAGGCTGAAATGAAACAGCCACCACCTTTCGACCCAGCAAGATTTGGAGCACCATCCCGAGTTGCTGCCACCACGTTGTTCTTGTCCACTTCGAGCACATTTAGGATTGAGTTGATTTTGGCAGCAATGTTCGAAACTCGCACATTTTCGAGTTTAACTCGACTCGACGTTTCTAAATAAAATTTTAAAAATTTAATTATTAAAGTAGTCTTGAAGATGTGTTGATCCACTCCAAAAATAATTCTATAAATTACATATTTCAATCTAACATCTCCTTTGTAATCGTGCACCATCAATGACCAAATCTCAGAACATATCCACCAGCTTTGGCGAGCCATTGAGCGCAGAGTCAAAAAAGCTAGTAAATGATGTTCGTCAACGGGTAACCCAACCACTGAATGACAGGGTTGGTGACATTTTTATTGAAAAGCTCTGGAAAAAACGTAAAAGCAACTTCTAATTTTCAGTTTAACACCGATTTCAACATCTACCGGTTCGTGATGAACGCTGAACGAGCGGTGAAAAACCGAAAAGAAATTGTGGAGAGCGCTGCTAAAGCAGTCAACCAACACTTGAAAATGAGGAAGTGCATGAAATTGGTATGTTTGCTTTTTGTTAATAAAATTTATTATGAGGCCTAGTGAGATTGATAATCCCTGGTGCAGTCATTTTCAAATTTTACTGAAGGATGACTATTTTGCCAACTTTTTTTAGTAAAAAGGTAATTAGTAGAGTGAGCCGAAGTCAGTTATCCGAAAACCGGGTTTTTTTGGCCAATAAACCTAAAGCGAGTACTACAAGCCGGGATAAACCGAAAAAACCTCGGTTTGAATAACCGACAAAATCGAAAAAGAAAATATAGTCAAACCTCAATATAACGACACCCCTAGACCGATACCTTGGGGTGTTGTTATATCGAGGTTTGAGTGTAAGTTAATGAGCCTTTGTGAGTTGAAACAAAACTAAATTTAATTGTTCTTTCTGATCCACACAACAAAGATAGCAAACTTCTGCGAGATAGGATATTAACTAGAATGGCGCATCAGCCCCCGACTTTTTTCGGACCAATTTTGGACGAAATTTAGTTTTCATAAGCAAACCCGTGATTCTGACACCAAATTCGTGCTCAGCGTGGTCGATTTACTATAGAAACTACACCTAGATTTGAAAATACCCGCCAAACCCAGACAAATTTAAATTTATTTGAATTCAATTCTTTAAATAATGTTTGCTAACACCAAGATTTGAACCTGTGACCTAAATATGACTTGGTCTCGAAAGGAAAACATTTTTGAAGTGTTAACTGTATGTCGTGACGGACATACATACATCCGACAACAGCGCTATAGTAAATAGTAACTTCCAAAGAATGGTAAACTTCCCTGATGGAAAACTGATTGCGACCATTTGACATTAGGAATATGTCGAGGTTTTTCATTTTCTTGAGACTTTTCATGATGAGAATTGAATCCGCAAAAAATGAATGAAAACGTGTAATAGCTGGTTCAAGAACCTAGAGTTAGATTATTATGCATCGTGACACACTTTACTCCATCTCCAACTCCGGCTTTTAAATCAAAAGCTGGAGTTGGATTCCGATTTCCGCAGATTCCCAGCTACTGGTCCGCTCAGGTTCAAGTGCTCACATGATTATCCGGACAGAAATGAATTGCAAGTTTTCTGGAAAAGGTTCCGAAACCTCTGTTTTTCAAAACCGTTAACTGTACAGCAACCATGGCAAGAGACAAAAAGGATGATAATGGCCAGGTATTTACTTTTCAAACCATTTTTGTCTTGCAATAGCCCAAAATTGTGAGCTTTTTTTCCAAGACATGTTGATATCGGTACCGGACAATTTTCCGCGGACAGATTTTCCGACGACCAATTTTCCACCGCCATATTCAATTTCTGTTTTCACATCAGACTTTCGTCTATAATAATTTCAAACCCAACCAAAGTCATGAACTGCTACATGCAGCTCATGGGTCCCATCCACCTGGATTTAGAAAGGAATATTAAAGGCAATATGGGAGGAGAAAGAAGTACTAAAACCACTTGGTGCCACCTGATTCATCCTCAATGGTACAGATTCAACCTCTAGTGTTCCTAATCCGCTTTCAATGGTCCAGGTCCACTGTAAATGGTTCAATCACCACCTGCGTACTACCACCTGTACTACCACCGCCCCCGATATATTGGCACCCCTAACTCGTTCCTAAAAATGCCGGGTTCACTGTGCAGAAAAATGGTAAGGATTAAGATTTTCATTTGCTAAAATCGAGAAATAAAAAACGTATGTGGAATTTCCAAAGATGGCAAACAACGAGAGTCACAAGTTACTGCGGCCGCATAAGAGAGGCAAACGCGGGTGCCTAAATACGTCTGGCCGACTTGAGTTGTAGCCACAACCCGAGGCCACCGAACCGAAAAAACACTCCAAAGAAGGCTTCAAAAGTGAAGCTTTTATTGAAGAACGTAATCGTAAAACAAGGTAAAGAAGAATACATCTCACGACTTGATTCTGAAATTGTCGACAACCTGCATTGTTTCTCCTCGAATTCGATGAGCCTGCCCAATGTCCGAGGGAAGGATAGTACTTTTCTTGGCATGAAGCGCAATCAAATTCGCATCCTCGAACAGCGCAGTTAGATAATATTCAGCTACTTCCTAAAAAGAATAATTATCACTTAGACTCGTATGCCTGACTCCGCCAAAAAATTGTCAAAGGAAAATGCTTAAAACACCTAAGTGACCCCTTGAACATGTTTGATAAAAAAAAGTACTTGGAGAGAATATATCGCTTTAGGTTGGAAATGCACGTCCAGACCCTCTCCACCACAATGATTCGAACCAATCTCGAAAAAGGAGCGCGCGGAATCTGGAATCCAACCTTCTTTTAAAGCCCTGAAAGATCTTGAGAAGGTTTTTGGCCCTGAAATTGCAGGCATGCTTTTGCCATTACAAAAATTAAACATACCCAATTACTTCTTCTTCATACTCTTGCTTAGTGTTAAAAGGCTGCTTTGACGCTTGCCTCTCTTATGCGGCCGCAGTAACTTGTGACTCTCGTTGTTTTCCATCTTTGGAAATTCCACATACGCTTCTTCACCAAAGGCGATGGGACGAACTGAGAGGCTGTGCGAATTTTCACCAACGAAGACGAATGCCTAGACTAAAGTCTGGTGTAAAAACAGAAATTGAATTATGGCGGCGGAAAATTGTCCGCGTAAAACTGGTCGGCGGAAAATTGTCCGCGAAAAATTGACATGTACACTGTTGAAATTGATCAGAAGTGGATGTGTGAAAATTTATCATTATCTTGTTTGAAAATTTTGTTGATCCTCTCTGAAATGTTTGACGCCATCTGTGTTTCAGTTTTATTTCGCGCTTGCTCAGGAAATTATGGCTCGTACAAAACCAAAAGCACACAAGATTGTGATAGGAGAAGTTCCGTGCAAGCAGCTGGTAATATTATTTCTCTGAATATTTTTTTGTTTGATTGTTTGATGTATTTGTTTGATGTACTCAAATCCGATTTTTCTAACTTAACTTTCTTGTGTTTCAGGCAAACAAAAAAGCTCGTCCTGGGTCAATCGCGCTCCAAGAAATTCGTCGCTATCAGAGGAGCACAGATCGTCTAATACCAAAATTGCCTTTCCAGCGTCTTGTACGGGAAGTGGCTCAGCAGCATCGGGATGATTGCCTCTTCCAACGATCAGCAATGATAGCTCTGCAAGAATCGGCCGAAGCGTATTTGACTGTTCTCTTCGAATCAATGAATCGGTGCGCTATACATGCTGGTCGGACAACAATCACCGTGGCGGATTTGGCATTGGTTAACCGCATACTAGAATTATTCAGTGCCGGAGTCCTATGAAAATTTGCTGTAGAAAACCTACCTACGTTTGTATTATGCTTATAGACCACAATAAAGTACTCATCTGGAATACCCTTTTGGACTGTCTTTTCAATATTTGTGCTTCCTGAAGAATAATTGGGCTTTTGAACTCGGTATCGGTCTAAATAAAGACTGAACTCTAATACCGTGCTGTGTGAAGTGTATAGTTGCTAGTAAGCGACTCTATAAGCATTTACTTCTCCCATCGCATGGAAATGGCCATATTTTTTTCTATTCTGAAAAGTTTGCAGTTGATATCATCCTACTAGAAGGGTAGACTGTATTTGATTTAAGCACTTTTCAAGCTCACGCTTATTTTAAGAAAAGGGTAGATAAATGTCACAGATCATAGAAAATTGAATCAATCGCAACCTCAACTATAAAAATTTTGGGTCTATCTATGTAATTAGAGATTTCTAATGCTTTAGTAACCGAGCTCCTGTGTCGCTGAATATCGCTTCTTTCAATTTTCCAAATTTTTGGCTTTCAGGATGAGCTACGCGACATTCCTTTTGAAGAAAACCTAATTTTCAAGGACAGGTTCCTTCCATGTGGAGCAATTCTCTCAACCACCGACTGTTTCAACCGTCTTCTCTGGTTTATTGAGTACGCTACTATAAGTGTTGAGGTAGATTTTTAGTCCTTCTCTAGAATTGTACCTTAAATAATCATACTTTTTCTTGCAGGGCATAGCTCATGGCATGAAAAGTTCAGAAGCCATTCGTTTCCAATTCTGGCAGGTATGATGCTCTTAATTTAATAACCTCTTCAAATTTTTTAAATAAAACTTTTTCCAGTTTGAGCATATGCTCCGCAGAGTTAACCACCAGGAGGAGAAAACCGGGTGTCTGAGTTCATTGCGGCATATAATCGACATGAATGGTTAGTTTTTTTCGTGCTTACTGGATTTCATAGCAATTAATTTTTAGGATATGAGATCAATCCTTTCACCATGCTTTTTGTTAGCAGTGGTAAGGATTTATCTTTTTTCAATCGAGGATGCCTTAAAATTTCACCCACGGTTATATAATGCAATGTAGTTTAACAAAAGTGGAAAGTAATAAGCAACATTTACATTAGAATGAACATATTGTTCTCCAAACAGATTTCGCAATACTGACCCACCTTTGAAGAACCCCGTTTTGGAAATACATTTTTACTGCATCCATTCGACGCTCGATATGGGGGCATCACCGATACAGCAAAACCTGAAATATTACGGACTTGACCATTTTACAAAATCTAATAAATTATACTTTCAACATACCTGGTCCCTGGGGTGTCATTATAGCGATGACTGACTGTAATATACTTTAGCAATGGTCCCAGCTTGGATTTACAAGCACTAGGCTAGATCAATCAAAAGTTCTTTTTAATAAATTAAATCAGTTGCAGAAAAACACGACAAAAAGAAATTTAAATAAAAAATGATTCAAAAAATGTTTTAAGAAAATTTTGAAATATTTCACGCGTTTTTCTGTTTTCTGACCAAATTTGCCTGATATTACCAGTAGAGAATCAGGCTATTTAATCAAAAGTTAGGCAAATCCTGATTTATCAGCCAATCTGGGAACGCACATACTGGTTGATATTGTCGGCCACAGAAGTTTTAATTTCGATTGCAACTTCCTGCCATATGTCGAAAATTATACCTCTGAGGATTTTCAGGCACACTGTCCTACTATTCCCAACTCTTCCACTATGAAAATTACCCGGAACTGGTCAACCCTATTGAGATGGTCAACATAGCCAAGTGGATTCATGTGGTCTGTGATTCACAACAATGCTTTTTAACTAATCTCAACTATTTTTGTATTTTAGCCATACAAATTGATCAAAACGATGATGCCTGCTGGTTTCTCAGGTAAATTAGTTTTTTGTACAGTTGACATGTTCATAGCAATTTTTTTTAGATCGTTTCCGCTTACACGACGGCAACTTCATGCAGTATCTGACTTCTGAGATCAGCATTGACAATATTCCAACTACATTAGGCGGGCACAACAAAGTAAATTTTCGGCTCTTTTAACACGGGACCTGTGGCGACGAGATATTCCGGTAGGGCCAATGTCCGAGACCGTCATTTAGCAGAACCGTGACTCCCCTTTCTGTCCACAAAAAAAGTGACTCGTGTTTTCGGCTCGCGTTTTGCCTCTTTTCGGCTTAGAGAATACATACTCTCTGGTCATTTTGTGGAAGAAACGAAGTCTGTAGGCCCTCATGTGAATTTTTTTTTAATTTTGCACCTTATCAAATGATGATTTAGGACATTGGCCCTACCAGAATATCTCGTCGCCACAGGTTCCCAAGGGGTGTCAAATTTTATTGTCTTATAACTTTTCTGGTTATCAGGAAATCAAGTGTGTGCCCGCTGAAAAATTTCCCACCTCCAAGTACTGGCAGCCGAGCGATGATTTGCCAAAAGATCTCGAAATTATTACCTTGTCGCCCAGAAAATCCAAGATGTTTCGAATAAGTGTGGACAAAAAAAACCAGTTACTCAATTGGTATTTCCAGACGGACGGCGACATTTACTTTGGTGTTTTCTATGAGGTTTAACTTTGATCCATAATTGTATTGTATGAAAATAAGTGTAAAATTAAGCCCCACTCTGTTAAATCAACTACAGGCAGCAAAGAGGACAAAGATTTAGATGTGGTGGAGCAGAAAGAGATGATATATCCCTGGCTAAAACTAGGTGCTAAACTTTATCACGAATACGATGCAATTGAGCTAGCAAGACCAGGAATATACCATATAGTGAGTGTTTGACTAATAATCAAGAATCGATTATACATAACTTACAAGGGAACATATCGAACTCTACAATTCGATTCGAAAATTCTGACAACGCTGTCTTGTAGAACATAGTCGATTCACTGTATAAAATTTTGATATTTTGGCGAACAGACAGAACTCCAACCTGGAGACTCGAGAAACATGTAAAAATAGGCCAAAATTGCCTTGGTTCCTCCTGTGGATTTTTAAAACATATTTTTTACAGTCTTGCCACGATATAGTGACACCTCTAAAAGTTCGGTGCTAGTGGAGAATCCGTGTCCAAAATATGCCTTGGTCCCCCCTGTTGTTTTTTCGTGAAAAAGAGCTTGGTCCCCCTGTTGTTTCTCTTATCAAAAAATGTTTAGCCCTAATGTTCAAAAATATCGTTGTAGGACAAGTAAGTTCAAACAAATTTTTTAATTCAAAAACAACAGAAAATCTACAGGTGGAACAAAGGCATTTTTCGGTTGATGTTTCTCGGGCCTCCAGGCTGAAGTTCTTCAGTATGTTCGCCAAAATTATTGAATATTTCATAAAGTAACATCATTATGTTCTACCAGGTCGCATTGTCAGACTTTTTAAATCGAATTGTACAGCTCGATATGTTCCCTTGTTAGACGACCATAGATTTTATGATTTGGAGGACTCCTCCTTTCAGATCACACGTAATCTGTCGTTAAGTTAAACTACAGTACAATCACCCACTCAAGTTGGGCACCCCACTAGTCCTGACATTTTTCACCTCAATTTTTAGCCTTCACCACAAACAACATAATGATAAACATAATTAGGGTTGGCGGTTCGGGTACCCGTTTTCGGGTAATTGGAACCGAAACCCGGTTTTTTTTCGGTTTTCGGGTATCAGTTCGGTTCGGATACCCGAAAATTTCGGATCCGGTTCGGTTCGGATACCCGAAAATTTCGGGTTTCGGGTATCGGTTCGGTTCGGGTACCCGAAAATTTCGGGTTTCGGGTATCGGTTCGGTTCGGGTACCCGAAAATTTCGGATCCGGTTCGGTTCGAGTACCCGAAAATTGTGTTCTCTTTTAAGACATGCCTAGTCAAGTGTGGAAGCTATTCAAAAAAGTCGGCGACAGGGCAGTTTGCGATTGCGGCGATGAACTCAACTTACCCAAAGACGGTGGAACGTCAACGCTCTCCAAGCATCTCAGTTCTGCAAGGCACAATTCAGCGATTGAGATGAAAGATGTGGGTTCAAGCGCTCCGAAGAAGCCCAAGATGGAATCAATTTTGACTCTGTTCAGTCCAGGATACTCAAAACAACAGAGCCAGGAGTTGACAAGTGAGGTAAGCGACTTCATCGTTGACAGCAATTTGCCTTTCTCAATTGCCGAGTCTCCTTCCTGCGTCGTCTGATCAAGAACGACTATGGTCAAGCAAAGGTATTTAATTTTTGCTTTTTATACGTTAATTTTTTATGGTTTTCCTTTTTTTAGCTTCCTTCCCTGGTTTTTTCGAGTGTCGGTTCGGTTCGGATACCCGAAAATTTCGGGTTTCGGGTATCGGTTCTGTTCGGGTACCCGAAAATTTCGGATCCGGTTCGGTTCCTCGGTTCGGATACCCGAAAATTTCGGGTATCGGTTCTGTTCGGATACCCGAAAATTTCGGGTTTCGGGTATCGGTTCGGTTCGGGTACCCGAAAATTTCGGATCCGGTTCGGTTCCTCGGTTCGGGACCCGAAAATTTCGGGTACCCGCCAACTCCAAACATAATATTAACATAATGAACTTGTACCACGGGGTGTGTTATAAAGATGACTGCCTTTTTGCAACTAGACATGAAAAGTTTAGACACGAAAATTTTCGATTTGACTACTTGATTCTTTAACGGATAAAAACTACCTAAGTTTATTGGCACAAAGTCTTTGCAGCACAAACAAATAAATGAGACTGATAAATTTTCTACTTGGGCTGAGTTCCGACCGCAGAATCACCTTTGATAGCAGCCATCTTAGAATGAGACGTATTAGCAGCTGTTTGCAAAGTGCCATAAATACTCTTCAACTCATCACGGATAGCACGACCAAGCTCCTTGTTGTTACTCTAAGGAGGCAATAATTTAGCCGGCCACTTCAAAAACTACAAACTTACATGGAAATTTTTTTTCTGTGACTCAAAAAATTTACTAATCTTGTGAAGGAGCAAGCGAACAGCACGGGACTCATTCAGCATAGCCCGCAGATACGGAATCTAAATGGCGAAAGTCTAGATGGGTAAATATTGTAAGAAATCTAACCTTGGAGTCTTCCTCAGTCACCGATTTTTCAGCATTCTTCACCATCTGAACCAATTTGTTGGAACGGCAACTGCAATCATAAAGGAACTTGGAAAACTGGTCAAAGTCAGACACATCATCTGCAAACCGACACATTTAAAAGGTGAAAAGACACCATAAAACTCACCTTCTTCAGGGCCTTCAGTTTTCTCCAGAGATTCGTCCGGGCTAGAAAAAGCATTAAACTGGATTCTGATAAAGATTACTTACTTGTTTGAAATCTTCTCGTAAAACATTTCGTTGCCCTCAGCCACAAGAGCTTGCTGTTCTTCATAGCGTGCACACAGCTCCTTGTACAGGGTTTCTAAGCTGGCCTTCTCTCGAGCAATGACTTGGCTTTCTTGACGGAGAGATGAGAGCTTGACTTCAGTATCTTGATGCTGCTTAATTAAGCCCTCTTTTTTCGTTCTTCAAGGCCAACAGCTCCATCTCCATGTGGAGAATAATGTTTACCTAAGAAAAACAATAAATACGAAATGCGACTTCTTTACATTACCTTTTCTTCCAATTCTTTCTGCTGTTCGCTTGAAGCACTAAGGGCAGCCTGATAACTGTTTGTAGACTCAGCGAGCTGAGATCGAACCAATCCAATGCTTTCATTGCTTTCAGCCAGTAGCTAAAATGACAACACGAATAAGAGATTAATGGAGCGTTAAACCATAAATATTACCCCTTTCAGACTCTGGATTTTCTGATTAGCCACAACGAGCTCATCTTCCTTCGCTTTGATTTCACCCATCAAGCCATCCAGAAGCTGAGACTTTTCCTAAATTTTAAAGTAAAAACAATTCCTCACAACAAACAACAATTACACCTCTAAGATCTTTTGCAATTGGAGGCTTGCTTCCTTCTGCTCTCCTATCTTGTCGTGCAGTGCCTCGATTTCCCTCAGGAAATTTGATTCATTTTCATTCTTCTGCTTCTTCAGTTCCATATAGTTGTTGTTGAGCACATCTTTGTTGGCCAGCTCCTTGTTAAGTGAGATCGTCAAATTTTCACACTGCACTTCAAGTGACTTCAGACGCTCGATTTCTTGCTTTGAAGCATCGACCACATCAGCTGCGGCAGTGATATCCTGAGCGACTTCATGTGGATACAACGAATTCTCATCAGTAGTCTGGTTGACGATTGACTGCTGCAAGATGCTGTGGAATTCCTGAACATTCTTCTCTGCTTCTGAAACATTCAACACAAGTTGTATACAACAAACACTTTAGCTTACTCTTGACTTCCTTCACGAGGTCCCTAGCTTCAGCCATCGACTTGTCCAAGTCAAATTTGATTTCGTTGATCTTTCGCAGAAGCTCAAGTCCTTCATCACTGTCTTC
>JAMRYI010001598.1:0-18488 GCA_029231635.1 Ditylenchus weischeri | reverse complement strand
TCATCACCACGTTGTAGCGTAGCTCAAGAGCTAAAAAACTTATTTTACAGAATAATTTTTTTGAAACTCTGAGTGTTAAGATATAGTCTCTGGAAAAAATCAATTTCATGACAAAATAAACAAAATTCAAGTTTTTCCAATTTTTCGGATTGATTTTTTCAAGAGACCATATCTCAACACTCAGATTTTCAAAAGTTATCATGTAAAATAAGTCTTGTAGCTCTTGAGCTACGGTTCAACATGGTGATTTAAGATGTCGTTATTACCTTCAAATTAAATTTAACCTGTGATCACTTAAAGAGATAAAACTCTTGTCAACTTCTCAAAATGATCTGACAAGTTTTTGGAGCCAAATGGTGACTTGTCCAAAAAATTCAAGCTAAGTTTATTATGCTAACAAATACAGGAGATGCAGGGCTACAAAATGATACAGTCGACTCCCTCCATAGTGCACGCCCAAGGGACCGGCGCCAGGTGTGCACTATGGCGGGAAAAAGGAAATACTATGTCGGGGTGCACTATGGGGAGAGCTATTTTGCTAACACGGCCATGTGTACTATAGAGTTTTTCCATCTAAAACAAAGTTTTATTCGAACAACAACAGTATCAATAACACTCAATCATTTGTCAGCCGTAAAATAATCAAAAAAAAATTTCTGCTTCATCTTCTTCAAGCGTTCATTCGTCAGTAGTTCATCCAGCTTGTCACACATTCCTAACACGGCAGAATCAGCGAAGTTAGTTTCCACATAGCGCTGGAAGAGCTTGAATCCCTCGATGGCTTCTCGAGTTGTAACCACAGACTGGCACTTACGCTCTTCCTCATCAATTATCACCTCTAGAGTCACTGTCATATTCCTTCCGGATGTCGAGACAGCTTCTGCAATTTCTTCAATCTAAGTTATCAAATTATCAACCAAAAAATAAAATAAATAAAGCTCCACCTGTCCATCCACGATGAATCCTGCCTTTAGAAAGCAATTTGCAAGCGTGTCGGGTCTCATGTATCTCCAGGCTCGATGAAAGAGACACAACGCCTTGAGAAGATTTATTTTGAAGTCAGTATTGGTGTCGATTTCTGCGATTCGTTCACTAAGAAGAAAGCGCCTATAATGTACCTTCAAGTTCTGAATGATCCCTTGATCCATTGGCTGACAAAGTAGGTTGCGTATGAAACTCGTGTTGATAATTTTTAAGATGTTAAGAAATCACTTGCGGTTTTGCTGTAGTATTCGGTGGGAAAAACTTAAGCGTTATTTGCTCCAGTTTAATTTTCGAGCGCCCGCTAAAGAAGCACTTTGTGTTTGACAAAACTGCACTCGCGAAAGTACATGAATAGAACAACAATGATGCGTTAGTTGTTTTAAAGTTGTAATGATAAAAAAAATTAAACTAGTTTCGCTTTAAAACGTTTACTTTTTTGAAAGTTGGCGTAAAAATATGTAAAGTGTGCACTATAGAGAGAGACGTTTATTGGTTTGGTTCCAGCCCAGGTGTGCACTATGGCGGGGGTGCACTATGGAGGGTGTGCACTATGGCGGGGGGTTCGTTACTATAAATTTATATGGTGGCCAACCAAATCAGAACCGGGTGTGCACTATGGCGGGGGTGTACACTATGGCGGGTGTACACTATGGAGGGAGTCGACTGTATTAGAAAAAAAGAGACATGATCTAAAATCGACAAAAGATAAGGCTTTGAAAAAATCCGTCTTGAAATTTTGGTATACCTGTTAGAATGATTTTTTGGTCAAAACCGACTTGTTTATTTGTATTTTTGTAAAAAGTTAAATATGTTTTAGAAATTTGTTTTAGACACACCTTAAAGCCACGACGCAGAACTGCAAATTAAAAAAAATCAGCTCATAAAAGTTGAAAAATCGGCAAGAACAAAACCTTCAAATTTCATGTACGATTTGGTACACATGGGAAAAGACGGGTTAAATTGACTCTTGGTTATGTATCATACCAAGATGTAGCCCAGATTCCCAGCTGGTATATAATATGCGTGATAGTCAAAACCGAAAAGTGGGTAAAAAAGTCGAAGAATAAATTTTTAAAATTCCGGATTTTATGGAGGGTTTCTATTCGAGGAAATACGGTTCTCTGTCATTATTACGAGAATTCGTCAGACTAAATTCGATGGCCCAGTTTAGGACACATTTTGAGCCCGTCCCAACAGGCGCTGGCATGCCCTGCGCCTAGGGCTACGCCTAAGTTAAAAAAATTAAAAAAATGGAAAAACCAACTAAAAAATCAAATTCGAAAAAGCAAAATTTTGCTGTTATAGTTATTTGGGGCATTAGAGAAAACAGTTTTTTTAATCCTTAAAGTCTGTTAAAAATGAAGCTGGATGAAATATAGAAATATTATTTATTTTTACAAAGGAAACAATTTCTACTAAATATTACCTCTAGTTGAAACCATCAAAAAAGTACGAAATTGCAATACAAAAGGGCTCAAAATACATATAACAGCAATCATTTTTGATGTATATACCACAAGTGCAATTTCTCCTGATGATGTATGACTGAGAAGAAAAAGCTCAGGATATGGCTTTGCGAACTGCTTTCAATCATCCATGGAGTCACGTCTCACAATCGGCTAAATTGACAAGATTTGAAAAGAGTATTCACAAGACCAAGGAATAAAAAGACAAACCACGGGAAAACCATGTTTCATGTCCTTTTCTGGCCAGTCATAGGTTTTGTTGATCAACTCGTCATAGTCGACCATGTATATTTGGGAGCGAATGTACATCTCTTTGTCCTCTGGCTCTGGGTACAGTTTGGCTGTTCCATCCTACAATTTTATTTCTTAAAAAAGGGTGGCCCATAAAAATTCACGAAAAATTTGCGTAGGTAGCCCCGGTACCCATCGCTTTTCCCATGAAAATAAATGACAACAATTAAGCTACCTGGGAACTTTTTGATCAAAAACACAAAAAATGTGAATGAAAAACAATAGAAATAAAATGCAGATTGAAAATCAAAACTTGAAAGTAAAAATAATCACCAAAACGTGTTTTTTTTACTTACAAGTTGTTGACTCGACGCGTCGGGTAGAAAATTTCGACGGCTGGACAACCCTACTTACAAAATAACCCAAAAGTTTATATATTGTTCAGACGGCAATCACTTATGATAAATACCTTGTAGGCTTCTTCAGCGATTTGTGTGGCTATTTGGATGGATATTTCTCGGATTTCTTTGAGTCTAGGGTACAATCTGCCCTCATTAAGGTTCTTCTCGGTGACACACTCTGCCACTTTCTATAAATAGTCCGTTGATAAAATTTAGCATTTGCATTAAATTCGAAAAAGAACAATACCCTGGCAGCCAGCAAGAACAGTTTGTTATCAATGGTGGCTACTTTAAACAGGATTACGCCAAGTGCCACACCTAAAATGTTTTATTTATTGTCTTTTTCCAAAAAAACATAATCTGTAAGAATCGACCACCCTCTCGAGAGGCCATGCCGAAAATTTTTTTCTACTTTTAATGAAGAGTCCAAACCCGTTGAGATCTTCTGTTTTTATAAGAGAACTTTCGAGAACCATGCATTTTAAGTTTGTCATTATTTAAATACTATATGTTTTGACTTATTAACTTCAAATGGCTCTAGCTCGCTTATTCGTCTGGTCGTTCGTACGGTTTAAGACTCTTCATTCAATTTGTTACAAGATAGATGAAAAAGTAGAAAAAAATTTCCGGCTTGGCCAGGTCATGGTTCATTGTTACAAATTATATCATTCAAATGCTGAAAATAACTAACCAGGGAAAATGTAGGCATTATTTCCTTGTCCTGGTTTGTACACGCGGTTGTTCAGCTCAATATTTTTAAAGGGACTGAAATCAGTACAAATGAAAGAATTAAATACACAAGTTTATGAAATTTAAATACCTGCCAGAGGCGAAAAGCACTGTGCCCTAAAACCAAAGAAATATAAAGGGCGGTCTAATAAAATTCCCATCATTTTTTATATTATGCGTAGGCTTTTGTTCACTTTCGTCCCATGTTCGAATTCACGCCTTTTCGAATTTAAAATTTTTTGGCTGTTTGTTACACACTTTACCTAACGTTCGCTGGCCTACCCTGCGCCTAAGTTTAAAAAAAGATGACTATGTTTAGCCTTTCCTAATCACTCTTAGTCATCCTAAACCATACTGTATAAAGTTTAGGGTTCGCGACTTGGGCATATTTATACCATGGGTATGCACCTGAGGTATTGGGGCTGGTGTTAGTAAAGCCATATTCTGGCCCTATTTACCGTAAAACCTCTATTAATAGACCCGGGTCTATTATTAGAGGTCACAACTCCCCAAGTCACTTGTGACATTGTGTTTTTAGCTATGAAAAATCCAACCTTTTTATTTCACGACCACTCAAAAAATATCCCTGTTTCTTAGCTACATTTTCAGTGGTACTGTGCCCAAAAATGTGGGATTTTTCCTAACCAAAAACACAATGCCACAAGTGACTTGGGGAGTTGTGTTCTCCAGCAATAGGCCCGGGTCTATTAACAGAGGTTTTACGGTAATCGTGTTTCTCAATTTTAAGTACGATAGCATGATTCGTTTTAATTTTTTGAGCCATCCAGGTGGATATCCTAACCTGGTGGTTTCTACCCCAAGTTTGGACATTTAGGTGGGCAAAATCAATATTTTAGTCTTATTAAACCAGATTAACCACATGATGTCGGGTTTCAAAGCAGAAAAGGTGCCTTGTTTTAAATCTTAGACAATTTTTTTCAATCCACAACATAAACGCATACACTACTTTATTTATGCTGTAGGTCCTAGCACAGAACCCCCTGCTTAATTTTCATTCAAATTTTATTTAATACAAACAAAATAAAAAGGATCAATCAAATTCGGCTTCTTCCATTACCGTATTTTCTTTATTAGTTACCCCGGGGTAATTATTTTTCAACTTCTAAAAAATCAAAAAAAATTTGGGTCGTTTTTGAGATTTTCAGGTGCTCAACCAAAATCTAAAAAAAGAATCAACAAAGATTGTGGTGATTAAGCGGTGAATTAAAATTGCGGTGAATTAAAACAGATCTGCAAAATAAATTTTTTGAGCCGAGATATAGGGTGCGTATGGGGGTAACTATTAGAGAGGGGGTAATTAATAGAGAAAATACGGTATATATTGGTCATCTTCTTCTATATTGCATACATTTTTTGCTTAGTCCGACTCAAAACACGGTGATATGTAAGGGGGGACCAAGGCAGAAATCGATTTTTGGTCAAACATTTTTTTCTCAAAATTTCCTATTTCCCAATCGTTTAAAGCGATTTTCTATCATTTTCAGTGCATAAAACATGCTTAGAAATAAAAAAACCCATTTTTAGCTCACTACCAAATGGTATACTTTAGCCCAAATTTTGCCTCACACACGTTTTTACAAAAAATCAAAAAAACTTGGTCTAAAAGTATAATAGTTCTTAGGACTAAAAATCGATATAAAAAAATCATCAATTTTTTATCGATTTTTGCCAGAACAAAACGCCAAAAGCCATTTTATCGGAATCGATAAATTTATCGATTCGTCACGCCATGTTTCAGATACCAGGGTTGCACTCGGTCGGTTAACCGAAAACCGGTTTCAAAAAACACCGGTTTGCCTTAAAATGAAAAAAAATTATTTGGCTACACATATCGTTATACTTCATTTCTTTATAATGCTTTCGTCAATACTGTTTGTTTATATTCAAATCAATTTTAAAAACTTTAAAAACTTTAAAAACTGACTCTTTTAGAGAATGCGTGCCAAGATCTGGAAATTTTTCCGTGTTGTAACAATCGAAGGGGAAACGAAGCGCCAATGTCTCCAAGCATAAAGCGTTTGTCCACTTTTGTCCCAAATGGGAAAAAGTGGACAAGTTTTTATACAAGTTTTTCCAGACAGGTGTTTGAAAAAAGATCGCATTCAATTTTTATTGCTCGTTTTTCGGTATTTGATGAAAGGCAATGATATTTACTTGGTCTTCTTCTATTTTTGAGCCTTTGTCAGCCTGGAAGTCCAGGTGATTCTGTCTCCAACCAAAAAGAGGAAATAGCAAAAATTGTATTTTTCACATTGTATACCGAACAAAATCATGGTCGAGAGAAATCCAATGCAAAAAGTTCGTTTTCCGAAATCGCGTCTGGAAAAAAGTTACAAGCATTTGGAATTCTTAGAATTTCTTCGTTCACTTTGTGCAAAAGCGAAAAAATACACAATTTCACTATAAGTTAATCGAAGCCCATCATGACACACTCACATTAGTATAACGATAGGCATCCTCAGCAGTACATTCAGCTTTACTGGTCGGGTTAGACAAAGCAAAAATGATAGGTCGAGGATTGATTGTAGCCATAGCTTTAATTATTTCCTCAGTGAAAGCTCCACGCACAGTTGATGCTCCGATCAGTGCTCCAGGGCGCACTACTTTCACCTACAATACTTGACTTTCAAATAGTTAGTTCTGCTAACAAACACCAAATAGTACCAATTGCAGCAAATCCTTGGTCTCGTCCATGTCCTTCGCAAAAGGCAAGTGTCTGTGGTCCATGTTCTTGCGCTTGTTGGTGATCAGTCCGTCAATGTCTATCATGTAAATGTTGCCACAGGCTTCTTCATAGCTAAGACCTTCACTCTCCATCTGGCGCACACACCTCAAAACGCAAACATAAAATTATCATTCTATTAGGACAAAAAGTTGAAGACCCACATTTCAGCGACTCCAGTAGCTGCTCCTCCAGCACCAAGGAATACGTACTTGGTCTCACACATGTTCTTCTTGGTCACTTTTGCTGCAGTCAGCAATCCAGCAACTACCACTGCCGCTGTACCCTGAATGTCGTCATTAAACATGCAGTATTTGCTTTGGTAGCGGTCTAGAAGGCGGTAGGCATCCTGAAATCAATGGTCAGATCACTCAAGCACACCAAAATCCGCCTACCTTGTTACCAAAGTCTTCATACTGTATCAACACGTTCTGGCCATACCTAAACATGGTTTTATTAGTTGGAAGAAAAAAGTTTAATAACCCCACTTTTTGCAGCAAGCCTTCATAAAGTTATCCATCAAATTATCATATTCCTGCCCTCTGACTCGATTTCTTCTGAGTCCAGTGTAGTAGGGATCATTTAACAGCTTTTGATTGTCGGTGCCCACATCTATGAGGACAGGAAGACACCACCTTAAAGCCTGAGTATGATTGCCGAAAAAAGTGAATGCACGTAATCAAACCGTGGTTGGATGCCGGCCAGTGCTACATATAAGGCCAACTTTCCTACGGGAATTCTAAACATATGACACGTCGTTGCAGTTTTTTCAATTTAGAATGACTGACCCAATACCATAGGCTCCCAGATCACCAAGACCGAGAATTCTCTCCCCATCGGTCACAACTATTGCCTTCAAATCTAGATTAAGTGTGTAGAATTGGAGAGGAAACACAACCCCGCAAGGACCCAAATGGAATGTTACCAACCCGAACATCATCATTGGGCCAATTGCACAAGATCTGGTAGATTTTAGAAATGCTATTGTCATTTATGGTGACATAGATGCCTCTACAATTCTGCACAACATTGATAAAGAAAGTCAAGAGAAAAACTGACTTGGGATTACGATAAATGAAGCCAAAGTGTTGACATGCTTGACCGACGGTCGGCTGAAATATATTTCATTTTGTCAGCTGTTATTGACTGATCTTGGTTCCGTGAAGCATAACAGCAAGATTATTTGTATAGCTTGTGTAAAAGATCAACAAAAAACCTTATCTGACTTACTGTGTAAACTACAGGCATGAGTTCTTTGATATTCTCGCACAAGACTCGATAAAATAGCTTCTCATTTCGGTCCTGAAATTAAAAAATGTCTTCATTGTTAGCTGATCAACGCAACAAATATTTAAAAAATTTTAAGCATTTCAATTCGCGGGTTCACTTTCGCGTAAAATTTCCAGCATACATGGAAACGTGTTGTCGATCGTCCTTGTAATTCCAGAGTTTTTTGTGTCAAAAAAAGCTTTTTAGCAGTCTATCCAAAAATTCTTTTCGTAATCTCATTAACTCAAGAAATTACAGCAGTGGTTATATGGTTGATTTTAGCGTCGTTGCTAGATTGAAGTCAATATGAAGCATAATAAGTTTGGGAAGCAAAAGGCCGGGTTCAAGTCCAATCAGTCGCCTGCAAGCAATCACAAGAAGGTGTTCAGCATTCAGCGAGACAATCATGGAGCTGATCAGAAGTCGGATGATATCGAGCCGAAAAAGAAACTGGCAAAGCTTGCTGAAGTTGCCTACGATCTGGGTTCATCTGCCAGTGAAGGTTTGTGTGAATGATTCTTAAATTTTACATTTTTTCATGTTATTCTGTTTAGAGCATAGCAGTTACACCCTTGGCAGTGATGATTCGATGGAGGATATGGACGAAGATGACTACGATTCTTCCGAAGACTCTTTCTTGGACAAGAATGTGAACAGCAGCGAGGACAGTGACGATGAGCACGTGACTGAGCAGGGTTCCCTTACTTGTTTGTTTTTAACTTTTTCAAGTTCATTTTTCAGCTAACATCGAGGAAGATAAGCCAATGCAGAAGAAGGGCGAGAAGAAGGCTGACTCCATGCAAGTCTCTACAGAACCGCCTGAGGGCAAGACTCCGCCGTCCAAAAAAGTGCTGAAGTCGGTTTCTACTCCTACCAAGGAGGCCAAGTCTGCCGAGCTGGAAGCTGCGCTCACCACCGTCCTGCTCAACAACGCCGATGTGTTGGCCAAAGCTATTCTCAAGCAGATCTATGGTGCTAGTGAGAGCTCTTCTCCAGATGCCGCCAAGGCCAAGAAGAATGTGAAGGTCTCACCGGTTAAGCTCCAGCCTAAGATTGTGGTTCCAGACATCAGCTCCAAGTCAAAGAAAGCTGCCGACACTCCTATGCCGAAGAAAAAGCTCGCTTTGTCAAATCCTGGCTTCTCTGCTGGTGGCGGTGGAAACAAGAAAAAAAATAGGAAGCGCAAGGCAAACCGCTAATCTTGACCTAGTGTAAGATTATGTTTTGTTAGACCTCTTGCTTTGCTTTGCTGTCTGAATTGTTATCAAATAAAACTTTTGGTGAATTAGTGCTAGTGCCGTCAAATTCGTCTCGTACTAGAACCTCGAAACTTTCGAAACTCTGAGTCTATAGTATCTCCCTCAACAGCCTAATAACTGGTGTGCCGCTCATTCGGCCTTATAATTTCCCTCAAAATCTCTAAATAAAGGTGCCAAGATTGAAATTAAATATTTACATGAAGACCATCCAATTGGATATATCTCGCCAGATCGTCCGGCTGTTGACGCAGTTTTTGAATGACCTAAATAATTATCTTATCTTTTTTATTGTTTTGTCGCTATTATCGTCGCTTACTCTATATGCTTGTTGCTCCTCTGTCATGAAAGCTGGAGGAAGTAGACCGTGCAGTCCAAGGTATTGTCTTTCATAGAGGGTGAATGCCATACCCTGAAACAGTCCATTACATTTGTAAAAAAATACCACTAAGGACCTTGTTTAGTCCAGGGGTTTTCAGAAGGTCCACACCTCGTTTGTTGGGTGTGACACGTTCTAAAATATTAGTTAGCAATCCTTTTGACTGCTTCTATAAGTCACCTGGTCGATAGAGTTTGTACATTTCCACCTGTTTTGGGTCCTTCAAATCCCATTGTTTGCGGCGTATCCGCTGGCGCACAGCGCTTGAGCAAGAAATACACCTGAAAAGCAAATGTACCACAGACATGTTTTACTCAAAAATTCCACCTCGTCTGGCTTGGAAGCATATTTTCAGCTATCAAAATATGGGCCAATATTTTTGAGCACATAATATTGTTAGTGTCTTGGTTATAAGAATCAAATAGCAAATATTACCTAAAATATAAAGATTTTATTGGAAGCAAATTACAACTAGATATCAGGTGTGTTTGCGCATATTCTCAAAAGTAGCTAAAGAAAGTAAACAAATGTTGTTGGGGAACACTGCTTTTTCTAATAACTTGAGGAAAATTCGTCAGCTAGGCTTGAGAGAAGACTGTCATCAGTGGTGGAGGCCAAGCAGCGTAGAAAAAAGACAGCAAAATGTTTATTGATTATGTTGACAGCAGAGATGAAAGAAGAAAGAGAAGGGTGTGGGTGCTCAAGCAGTGGCCTTCCCTTTCACGTGTTCCAATTTAAAATTACCAGCTAAGAAAGAGGATTTATTTAAAATGAAGGATAGACTTTTTGTAAAAAAAGACTGAATTGAAAAAAGAACCATCCGACATTTGTGCGTAACGGGATTTTTCGCCCGGCATATGTGCAAATAACCCGAAAATTTTCAAAAGCAAGAAAATTTTGATGAAACTAGGGTATTCTACCCAGAATTCTGCGCTGAACACGATTTGATAACACTAAAACTAACTAACAAAAATTAACACTAACTAAACTAAAATTCATCAACCAAAGCCTCAGTACTAGAAGTTACCAACTCTGAATAAGTATTTCTCTTCAGAACTCGAATAAAGTCTATGTAATTTTAAATTTAGATGCCTTTCCATTAAGATGAGATGCCTTTCCAAACCACCACCCTCAGTCACCCTGAGCCATTCTGGACCCTAAATATTAACGCTCTAATATACATACTTTTCTTAGACTGAAAATGAACATAAAGGTGCAGAATTCCATATTTTCTGGCAGAGCCGTTTTTCGAAAATGTGACGATATAAGACTTGGCCCATTTTTCTCCTCCCCAAAATATGACACCTATTTTAATTTTTTTATCAAAGAATCGAATTCAAAAATTTCAACCGAAATTGCCGTCTTGTAGCTGAGCTCTAGAACAAAAACAAAAAATTAAATTTCCGCCAAAACATTAAATTAGCTTTTCTCGGACCATTTAAAATTTTTTTTTATTCGGTTTTTTAACGTGGTGATAGCGGAATACTTTCTCAGATAAAGTTAATAGTCATATTGGCTGGTAGTAAATGAGTGGGGGTATATACCCCACCCCCGATACCCCGGGGTAAGTACCCTTTGGGGTACTTACCACGGGGTACCCCAAAGGGTACTTACCCCCGTTAGGTAGTGAATGAACACGTGAATGAACCTTTTCTTCCACTTTTCCTTTCCTTTCAGTTTGCCTTTTGCTTTGCCTTTTTTTTCAGTTTGCCTTTTACTTTGCCTTTCTTTCAGTTTGCATTTTACTTTGCCTTTCCTTTCATTTTGCCTTTACTTTGCCCTTTCTTTCACTTTTCTTTTCCTTTCAGTTTGCCTTTTTTCAGTTTGCCTTTCCTTTCAGATTGCATTTTACTTTGCTTTTCCTTTCATTTTGCCTTTACTTTGCCTTTTCTTTCAGTTTCCAAGAGATTGCCAAGGAAACCGACCACTAACGCAAGCACCTGTAAATGATATAAATACAGAACGTTCACAGCGAGCTCCCTTGGTGTATGTCACATGGAACGCTATACATGAGACATGAACTACAGGGTGGCTCAACATAAACGCATGAATTCATTTTCGCCATAACTTTTTAAATATGCGGTACTTTGATGAAATTTTTTTTTATTTGAAAGCTGAATGGATGAGAAACCGAGTGACACCAAAGTTAATGATTTTCGTGTTTGTTTTCACAGCTAAAAACATGTTTTATTGAGAAGTTAGTTTTTATCTTTTAGCCAGGTCTCGAGCTACAATGCTGAAGGTGAGCCGAAGTGTGTCGAATGGCTCATCAAATATTCAGCTCCCTTAATCTGTTCAAATTTAAATGTTTTTGACTTCTTGCTTTTTGTGAGGCGCCAAAATCTGAACAAATGAACTGATCTGAAAACCTGATGAGCCATTCGATACACTTTTCCTTCCCTTCAGCATTGACCTGACTAAAAGATAAAAACTAACTTCTCAATCAAACATGTTTTTAGCAGTGACAACAAACACGAAAATCATTAAGTTTGGTGTCATTCGTTTTCTCATCCATTCAGCTTTCAAATGAAAAAAAGATTTCGTCAAAGTACTGCATATTTAAAAAGTTATGGCGAAAATGAATTCATGCGTTCATGTTGGGCCACCCTGTACAACAAATCAGGCATAAACCATGACAAATGATACATGAGACTTTTAGGATCAACAACTAACCACAGTCCAGTCCAAGTGTCTCAAGTATTTACCATTATTGAAGCACTTGGGCTGGACTATGATTCATACGTGAGTGCAGACAATGTGATTCACAAAGAAATAAAAAACATGCTCGAGAAACTTTTAATAAAAAAGTGATCAATCAAGTAAGGTCCCATTTCGAGCCTGAATCCAACTCAAGTTACTTTACTTCGTTTAGCTTTACTTTGAGACTTGATTATGAGCTATAATCCACTATAAGCACTTCAATTATTTACCATTATCGAAGCACTTGGAATGAAGCAGGAATCATATCTGAGTTAACAAAGATGTGATACGCGAAAATATGGGTGAGGAAGAAAATGGGCCATTTCAAATTGGCCCAATTCAAACAATTCAAATTGGGCCAATTTGAAATGGCCCATTTTTCTCCTCCCCAAAATATGACACCTATTTTAATTTTTTTATCAAAGAATCGAATTCAAAAATTTCAACCGAAACTTAATCCAAATTTCTCGATGATTCACAAAAATACTATAAAAATAAAATAAAAACCACAAAAATGCTACAGGGTGGTCCAAGAAATTTGAACACTTTTAAACCGTCATAACTTTTTTCTAGGTCGAATTTCAAAATTTCGTAAACGCAGATCGATTCTGCACACGATTACAATTTGCTTGGTGCATCACGCTCGAATTTTTTTTTTCAAAATTTTCCTTGTTCCCCCCTATGGTGCGAAAAATACCAAAAGTTTGGAAACTCAGTTTTGCACGTTTTTAATCGAAAGCTACACGTTTATTGACAAAAACACGTAATAACGACAACAAGGCAACAATAAAATTCAATTTCTAACATCAGCAAAACTTTGTTCGACACTACGGCCGTTAACTTCAATGCACCTCTCCAACCGGCGGACGTAAGAATCAATGTAACGGGTGACCACCTCTCCTGGAAGAACTTGAAACTCGTGGATGATTTTGGCACGCAAGTCATTCAAATCAACTGGCTGAGTCCGGTAGATGCGGCTTTTCAAATACCCCCAAAGAAAGAAATCGCACGGAGTCAAGTCAGGCGAGTTTGGAGGCCACCGGAACGGAGCAGGTTATTCTTTTGTGCCACGACCCATCCAACGCAAAGGAAATTCATGCTGCATCTTGATGCTCCATGATCCATGCTGCATCTTGAAAGGATGGAATTTGGCTTCCTGAAAACACAACACTCAACAGGAGAAACTCACTTAAAGAATTCTTATGATTGAAGATCTCTAAGGCATGTTTTCATGAAGAGCTAAATCCCGAGTTGTTCTGTGCGGATTCTGACGAAAAGCTTCGACGACATCTGCTTCCTTTAGTTCGGTACGAACCCATCTTAAAAAGGCAACACGTGTGAGGCTAGTCGGTAAATGGTAAATTACTCACTTAGTATTCGAGCGCTTCTTTCTAAGACTTGTACCCCTTTCTGCGTATTCTTCAAACCATCGTAGGACACTCATTCTGTTTGGCTTTTGACTTACGGAAACTTCTCTGCACAACACTCGGGCTTCGCTGCTGAGCATAAACAATGACACAAAATGCTTTTTCTTGCGGACTGAGCGCCATCTGAAAATCACAGAAAAGGTAGCAAAAGAGGTAACGAATCAAAGAAGCAACGAGATAAACAAGTCGAATAACAATCACTTTTGAGAAACAAACAAAAAACGTGCAAAACTGAGTTTCCAAACTTTTGGTATTTTTCGCACCATAAGGGGGACCAAGGCAAATTTCGAAAATTTTGAAAAAAAAATTTTTTCGAGCGTGATGCACCAAACGAATTGTAATCGTGTGCAGAATCGATGTGCGTTTACATAATTTTGAAATTCGACCTAGAAAAAAAGTTATGACGGTTTAAAAGTAGGGTGGTGCACGGTCGGTTAACCAACCGGTTCGGTTTACCGAACCGGACCAGTTTTTGCCCAATTAACCGAAAGCGAAAGCCGGGTACGAAAAAATGCGGTTAACCGAAAACCGTGTACAACAAAACTCCCGTTAATTTACGACAAAAATAACCGAAACCGAGTTTTTTTCCGGTTAACCGACCGAAGCGAAACTAAAAAACCGTAACCGAAAACCGGGTACGCCAAAATGCGGTTAACCGAAAACCGGGTAGTGATAAATTAACCGTAACCGCACCACCCTATTTAAAAGTGTTCAAATTTCTTGGACCACCCTGTATATACTATACTACCAAAAATACCATTCACAAAAAAAACAAGATACAATTCAAGAACACGGTACGTGACATAATTTTGTCGCGCCCAAAATTTCGTCGCGGCCAAAATTTCGTCGCGCCAAAAATTTCGTCACGGTCATAATTTCGTCGGGCCGAAATATCGTCGCGGCCAAAATTTCGTCGCGCCAAAAATTTCGTCACGGTCATAAATTCGTCGGGCCGAAATTTCGTCGCGGACAAAATTTCGTCGCATATGTTATTCTTGTCCACAACAGTTATTTTGACTGTCAACTTTTTTTTCATTCACCAACTCCATTGGCAGATCCATCTGAGTTATGGTTCATTCTTTTCTGTATCGTGTTTTGGTATTCATTTGTGCTGTTTATATATTATTATACAAAGCATGCTAGTGGACGTCCATTGTGGCTATACATTAATTTTTTAGATGAATCTGGATATACCGTATTTTCTCTAATAGAAGGACATGCTCTATTTGAAGGACATGCTCTAATAGAAGGACACCCTCTGAGGGGGGTTGAAAAATAGAAGGACATGCTCTATTTGAAGGACATGCTCTAATAGAAGGACACCCTCTGAGGGGGGTTGAAAAATAGAAGGACATGCTCTAATAGAAGGACATGCTTTAATAGAAGGACATGCTTTAATAGAAGGACATGCTTTAATAGAAGCATATATACCAGGGCTGCATCGGATATGAAAAAATACCGGATCGGATCGGATATCGGATACCGGATGTCGGATGTCAAAAAGTGCCGGATATCGGATATCGGATGCAGCCCTGATATATACTGTTACATGTTAGCCAAAACACATTCAAAACAGCGCCAAATTAATTGTGCAAAAAAAGCATAATTGATGCAAGCGTGGAACGAGAAGAAACTGGCATCTCTCGAAGAAATTGATCTTGAAGAAGACCAAGAGAATGCAGAACACGAAAGTGATCTTTCTGTGGAATGTTAAATTTGTGTTACAATTTTTTGTAAATAAAGCTTTTCAAAAGTAAATTTCGGTTGAAAAATAGAAGGACATGCTCTATTTGAAGGACATGCTCTAATAGAAGGACACCCTTTGAGGGGGGTTGAAAAATAGAAAGACATGTACTTCTATTAGAGGAAATACGGTAGATTCACTGTCTCATGTTCTATAAACAATGGAAAATGCAGAGCACCAGAAGCGTATCGATGGATGGGTCAGAGAAGAGCGTCTATTTAATGATGATTATTATTACGAGGTGCCTTTTTAATAAAATTTATTGTGACTCCTTTAATGGTGCAACTTTTATCTCGTATCTGTTATCAAATACGTCGAGTGCGAGAAGAATTGAAGATTCCTGTTATCGAAGCGGATTCAGTTGCTGATGAAATTATTCCTGAGGAGCATAGGTTTTAGTCTGCTAATGGTGAAGAAGAACTATTTTTGTTGGGTGATTCCGGTGAGCATTGCAGATATCCAGAAAGGTTTATTGTTTGTTTTAGTATCTTATTCGAGCTATTTTTAAAGTGCTTATTTTTCAGCATGTCAGCAGCATCGGGAATGGGCTGCTGAGATGAAGCACGTCTACATGGATGGAACATTTAGCATCACACCTGCCCTTCTCGCTCAGGTAATATTTGATCTAGGGTACTTATTTAAAAAGTTTTCTGTCTAGGTCTGTTTGATTTTGGCTGAGAAAGACTCGAATTCTCCGAACGGTGGAAAATATGTCTTCCCGATAATTTACGCTCTACTTAAAAACAAGTCCAAGGCCACTTACTCTAAGCTGTTTGTAATAGTGAAAGCAGTGATGACAGAGTTTCGTCCTACATCCATTTCTGTTGATTTCAGCTGGTTGCCATCCAGGCGTTAACCAA
Organism: Ditylenchus weischeri; assembly: GCA_029231635.1. Lineage (NCBI taxonomy): Eukaryota > Metazoa > Nematoda > Chromadorea > Rhabditida > Anguinidae > Ditylenchus > Ditylenchus weischeri. The sequence continues at coordinate 2,299 of JAMRYI010001598.1, read as the reverse complement.
GCAATGCTTTGTTAGGTACCTTTATGCATCCTCCGATGTTTACAGTCAATCTGTGGTCATGCTATGACAGAACATCTCATGCTATGACAGAACTCTCGTCAAAGAAGATCGAACCAATAATTACGCTGAAGCTGCACGTCACCGGTTACATACAATTCTGGATGTGGATCATCCTTCAGTCGGTCGTTTTCTCATGGAGCTGATGGAAGTACAGAAGCTGTATAACTACCAATACGAGCAAAAAGCGGTTTGTATCTAACATATGTTACGTAACTTACAGAAGTAATTGACATATCGAAAACTTGGATGGATCGTCCAAGTGGACATTCATTTGGATCAGATGTATCATTCATAGCATAGTCAACCACTACAAATCTTTATATTGATTGCAAGAAAACCAATGCATGAATAAATGGATCACGCGTAAAAAAATAAAAATTGAGCACATAAGAAACAATACATGGTAGAACTCTACTAATGGAGTCGGTGAATGCAAAAAAATAGTTGACAGTGCGAAAGATCTGTTGTGGACAAGAATAACCATATGCGACAGAATTATGTCCGCGACAATTTAGGTCCGACAAAATCATGTCCGTGTCCGTCAATTCAAGAGAGCCGACTGCTCATCACGCTCAAGAGCTAATAATGAGAGGACGATAATACTCTCGCTTCCGAAGACTCAAGAAAAAATTTACTTTAATTTTCGTGTCGAGACAAAACATTTTGAGACATTTAACACGCAAAGGGCTGAGTGTACTAACGGTAGCGAAATGTTCAGCGAGTCTCGCTGAGCAAGTTTACAAAAATGGAAAATTCAAAAAGTCTACTTTTTGCCACTCCAGGTGCTCTGAGAAGCATGGTCATTTTCGTTACCTGGTCTCCACCTAGTACGTGAACGTTTGGTGTCGGTGCTTACTTAAATTGGTATCTCGGGCAGTACTACTAATAGTGCAAAATGACCGCGAGGAGTTGTCGCTATTTTATTGAATATATGTGAGTCGATGTTTGTTTTCAAAAGATTGATAACCCACCCATTGTTCAACAAAAGTCCACTTGCCCGAAATTCCTATCTTTGAGCCAAACTTGCTCAAAAGTTTGAAATTTGACATTTTTCTATGCTTGGTCATAAAAGATGGAGAATTTCCTCAGCTACAAGATAGTAAATTTTTAGTTCCCGCTTTAAACTGTCAGAAACAACAGGAGAATAGGGTCATGAAATTTCTATATAGAGGTTTTCTTTCAAATTTCAAGTATTTTACTTATCTTTTCTTTATCTTTTATTCAAATAAATAAAAATATTTGCCTTCAGCTTGCTTACCCAAGTAGATGTCTGAGTTCACAAGATACATAGTAGCTGGGTCAACTAAGTAAAAATTTGATTCCAAGTTTTTTTTTTTTTTGATGGTATGAACATGCAAAGGGACATTGACCATTAAGGGTGGGCAGCGCCAGATTGCGCAAATTCAAATTGCGCACCCACAAATTGCGTACACTTCAAATTGCGCACACGCAAATTGCGCACATACTTTTTTTCGTTTATCTGCACTGTCCCTGATTTTTTTGTTCTTTACTGAGTTTCATTTAGAACAGCGCATTGTGTTTGACCATTTGATCACTTTCTCTCAGGCGTTACCGCCGATTTTGTGGAGCCAGAAAGATGAGCTATTAAATGGTTGGTAATGCCTGGAGAGAAGTGATCAAAAATAAAAACACAAATGCCAAAACACGATTTTGAATCAAGGGGGTGTTAATTAGAGGAAATACGGTAATTTATACTCTGGTCATTTTTCTTGTTTTAGGGGACTGGAAAAATTCATTCCACTATTTAAAATGATATTAAAAAGAGCTTGAATTTATAAAAATGCCAAGTAGCAACCCCTGTTAAGCTGTTTCATAAAAAGATAACTTTTGCCATTCAAGCATGGGTGGTACTTTTTCTAATACCAAAATACTTAATTCTAGTACCAAAATTTTTATTTTTTATACTAATTTTGTATGTAATTTTCTTTCTAACTATTGTATAGCCTTGAATCTCATTTATTCAACAAGATGTCTTTGATCATTGAAAATTTTAAAAAGTTAAAGATTTAGGGGTTTGAACAAAGGAACTTGGTCAAAAAGAATATCCGGTATGCAACAAGGGAGCTCTTTGCATAAAGGAGTTAATAAGGCCAGTCAAACTGGCAGGCAGGTAGGTATGAAGGGAGGAAGGACCTTCCAAAAACTTTGTACTACCAATTCAATTTTAAGAGCTACTTTGAAAATAATTAAATTCAAATTTAAAAATATTTAAATTTTA
>JAMRYI010001551.1:0-20238 GCA_029231635.1 Ditylenchus weischeri | reverse complement strand
TTACCAAGAACATCATCTCAGAGGCTCGGATTCTGGTGGAGGCTTTGGGAAAACGTGTCAACAGGTCGAACAATAGGTAAGTCTCTACATTTTTATTCGCCAATTATATTTTTGATGAACTTGATTGAATGCTTACAGAATCTCCATCTCGGCTGATGTATGCACAACCCCGAACATGAAGATGGCACTCTTGGTCTCATGGGTCATTTTGTGGAGGGCAATCGTATCACGTTCTTTGCTATCCCAAGCTGTCTCCTTGGCGATGATGGTCCTTTGCATTCCGGCAGCCTCTAGTTCCGTGGAAAGGTTCTTCTCCCAGATGGCTCTCAATGTAAAGGCGCACAAGGTGAACTCGAAGGCCCCGCTAGTGAAGGCACGGACATTGCTCTCTTTCAATAAGGAATTTATAGGATGTTGATACCCTCTGTTTGTTGATTTGTTGATATTGCGCCGGTTGTCGTTAAATGAACTCATTTACTCATTTAATTGTATGCTTGAATATTTCTCGAACAAACAGAGATTTCTCCGAGAGTCCTCCGAGGAAAATCTCCGGAGAACGCTTTCTCCGGAGGACGATTTTAGCAACTTTCTCCGAGAAAGGAGAAGTGGAGGGAGACATTTTCTCCGGAGGAAAATCACTAGAAAATCTCCGAAATTTTCTCCGAGGAAATGCCGGAGCGGAGAACAATTTCACTATTTTTCCTCCGGAGGAAAATGGTCGGAGAATTCCTCCGAAATTTTCCTCCGGAGAAGGAGAAGGAGCGGAGGAAGGTTTTGGAGGCGATTAACAACACTGGTACCAAGTAGTATATAATAAATCAAAAAATAACTATAACATGTTACATGAAACCCTATTTAAAAAAAGACATTACTAATGGTTCAACCCAATAGAAATACAGGAAGTATAAATGTTGATCCAGCAATGCTTCGAATGTGTGACAAGATGTATGATTTTCTGAATGATGTTTTCCGGACCGTCCCCAGGGGTCTGTTGTATCGAAAGGCGACTGTGTAGTAAGTTTGATCAATTAGTTTTGGGTTTAATTATGGGGTCTCTTAGGTCTAATTGCAGCAGGCAACTATTAAAGACCATACAGGACCAATAATATTGACAATAAGCTGTAGATTAAAATTATTTAATATCTCAAAGCTTATAAAAAGAATTTCATCATTTTTTTCAATTAATTATTACATTCCATTTTTCTATATTATATAATATTCACATCAGGCACATCATAATCTAAAATTTCTCTGCCTGCACTTTCTACAAATGCAGATGCAATATCTTTTCTGTAAGCTAACCAACCGCCCATTCTAGATAACGCGGGTTTTTCTACTGCCCTCATCAGTTTTTCATCAGCTTTTACAACTACATAATCCACAATAGGGCTAGTGTTTTGTCTGACTAACTTTTTTGTTTCTTCGCCTAATTCAGACAAGCCTAGATCATTGACGAAGTCAGTGTTTTTGGCAGTGAACCAAGATGCTGCCTTTCGTCCTTTTTGCACAAATGTTTCTATTGATTTTTCAGTCAATTTTTTTATATGGCTCACAAGAGCTTGACGAGCCAAGGTCAGGGCTTTTGCACAAAGCTCCATAGCCTGTTTTTTAAATTCTCCTGAGGCATTTGTTTTGCTAACTCTGTTAATTAATGCGAAAACACCGTAGTGGGCAACCAAATTGTATGCTTTCTCTGACACTAAATCAGCAAGTGTATCACCATAAGTTTTTATGAGACCTTCTAATTTTTTCACACCTTCTTTTGGCAACCACTGTTGTTTGTTTAAAAACTGACAAGTTTGTCTAGCCATTACTAAGGTAAGTTGATGCACAAACTTTTTTATGATAATTTTAACAGTTGTCGCAAGTTTAATATGGAATTCATTGTTGCTAACAAGCATTAATTTTGTTGGTTCTTTTGTGCTGGAGAAATTGTCGTTTGTTAGATTTTCTATGTTACACTTCACAGCAGACTCTGAATTTAATTTGAAAAACTGTAAATTTTTGTAAGGCACTGTTGGTTTTTTGAACTTCTGTTCACCCTTTTATAGACTTTTTCACTGCGTCTAGGTTTTTTTGTAACACATAGTCATAAACATATTCTTATTCTGTCTAATTAATGCCCTGAGGTACTTTTTCCAACACAGGAGTTACCCCGTATATGGGAATGTGCGCATTTAAGAGTTAAAGATTTAAAGTAGACTTATCAAACAGATTACAGTAAAACGTCAAAAAAATTAGAAAGGTTTTTTACTACAGATAACATTTTGCGTTTTTCTCAAAAAACTGCAAATCAATGACATTTTTGAATGTAAACCGTAAATGTTCTAATAGGACCCCTCTCTCTAATAAAGCTCCCGTTGAGGTTCTGTATCTCAGGGCAAAGTAAACAGCTGTTCATTACGTTTTTTAACTCCCACCAGCTTTTTAGATTTTGAATTTTTACCCATAAATCTCAAGGTAAACATAAAATTTGTTCGATTTTCGTACAGTTAAAAAATAGGGCTCTATTAGAACAATTGTAGTATGTCTTGAAATATAACATGCCTTAATTTAAATATTTTTTTGATTTCTGATTTTTAAAGGGTGAAGCGTTTTTCGTCCTATAAAGGAAAATACCAAAATCCACAGTTTTCACTCGAAAATAACTGTAGCAAAAAACGAATAACTGTAGAATGAGTTTTAGTGACCATAAAACAAAAATTAAAGTGAGTAAAATGTGTATTGTCGAAAAAATTAAAAAAGATTACATGGGTCGAGAAGACCCACTCAGCAGTTTGAGGGCTGAAAGGCTTATGACTTAAGGTTAAAAAATGTGTCGGATCTAAAGCGGAAACGAACTTCTTGACTGGATGCTATATTGAGTGTGCCTCAAAAAACTACTGCACTGCGGTTAAAAATGGGTTATGATCAGAGTATTTTTTAGAAAAGAAAAATTATTTACCTAATATGAATAAATAAAACATTATAAAGAAAGTTTTGTTAGACATATCTATTGCTAGTCACTTTAAAAAAATATTCTGAATAATGTGAGCACAGTTAAAGCTAAAATTTTTGTCCAAAGCTCTGGATTGTTCGCGGTGGACTTCATACTTAACAAGATCCATACTGCATGTCATAGACTTGTGTATTGATTAAATGCAAATTCAAATGATGCGTACACAGCTTGCATCATTCTTAACTGCTTTTAAACATATAAATTCCATCAAAAAATCCAAAGAACAACCAGGAAAATTTTTGTAAAGAAGTGTTAAAAAAATCCACATGTATACCGATAAATTACGCTTACATGATGTACCGTATTTTTTTAGAAATCCAGGTGATCTTTAAGTTTTATTTATTTTTTGACAAAAAATGGCTTCCCGCGCCCTAAAACCATATTTTAATTGAATTTCAAATTCATACAAATTTTAAAAACTTTGTTTTAAAAGTGCAACACATCAGTGTATTGGCTTAAAATTTATTTTTTAATTTTTATTAATTTTATTATTGCTAGGAACCAATCATAAAAACCTTGAAAATTTTTTTAATTATAGTGAAAAGTCTGGTCTCGATCAAATTTTGAGTGTTGACTTTTTCCTTGATTTTTCTTGGGTTTCTAATGCAACAAAATTGAATGAGTAAAAAGGCTTGACTCTTTTATACAGCCTCAATCTTTTTCAAATCAAGTACGCATAAAGTTATTATTGAAAACCTTTTTTCTTGCACAATAAAGTGGCTAAAAACTGATCAAAGAACGTTAACAAATTGTAATGATGATGATTTTTCAAATCATGAACACAATGAACATTTATGATTCTTTCGGTCTCTTAAAAGTATGCATTATTTCTTGTCAAAAAGAGGGGGTCACAGATGTTGAAAATCAATAATTCGGTTGATTTTCATCAAATTGCGAAAAGCCTTTTTCTACTTGTTCATGTGATGTAAAAAGAGTATGTTTTGCACATTCGCCTAATTAAAATATTATAAGGGTTGTTAAGGGTTATTGAAAATATTATAAAATTAATACGGGTAAGGGTAAAAAGTAGAGATAGCGGTAGGGGTGAAAAATACTTTATTAATACGGGTAGAGGTAAGGGTAAAAGGTAAGGGTATATCGATTATTAATACCGCCCCTGATAAGATATAAACCAGCTATGAAAAGCCAACCGAAAATCAGTAAATTTGATTACAATCAATAAGCTATGGAAGTCAGCTTACCGTATAACCTCTATTAATCACCCCCCTCTAATAATCCCCCCCCTGACTTTATAGACCTATATCTCAGCCTAAACTAAATATTTCACAAATCTGTTTTTTGCGTTTTCTTAACTGCCATGAGCTCTACCGGTTCCGCTTTTTCGATTTTGGATTTTCACCCGAAAATCTTGAGATCGACCCAAAATTTTTCCGATTTTGGGAGGGTTGAAAAATAATCCCCCCGGGGATTAAAAGAGGTTATACGGTAAGTAAGTACATTTGATAACAAGTCAACCATTTATGCACAGTCAACCGAAAATCAGCACATTCGATAACAATTTCATAAGCTATGGAAGACAGTTTAAGTCAGTACATTTAGTAACGAGTGAGCCATTGATGCACAGTCAACCGAAAATCAGCACATTCGATAACAAGTTAATAAGCTATAAAAGTCGGCTTGAGTCAGTAAATAACGAGTTGAAAACAGTAATGCGAGTGTTTTAAGCTGAATTTTTTTTTACTTTTTCTCGTCAACAAGGTTTAATTATTCGGCAAGCATTTTAAAAGCATGAAATTTTCCACGATTCTGACACCTTTTTAACTATTTCGACAAAAAAATTAAGTACCGTCGACTATCTCCATAGTGATCACTCAAGGGACCGACCTAATCTGATCACTATGCACTAATCTGATCACTATGGAGAGCGATTACTATGGCGAGTGATCACTATGGCGACTGCACTGGGGACTACGGCGAGTATAAAAAACCTAGTTGATAATATTATCACAGTCAACCACAACTTAGTACATCTGATAACAAGTTAACCATTCATGCACAGTCAACCATAAATTAGCACATCTGATAACAACCATTCAACCATTCATGCTTAGTCAACCGAAAATGAGCACATCGTATAAGAACTCAACCATCTATGCACAGTCAACCATGCATGCACAGTCAACCGTAAACTAGCACATTCGATAACAAGTTAACCATTCATGCACAGTCAACCGTAAATTAGCACATCTGATAACATCTCAACCATCTATGCACAGTCAACCATTCATGCACAGTCAACCGTAAATTAGCACATTCGATAACAAGTTAACCATTCATGCACACTCAACCATAAATTAGCACATTCGATAACAAGTTAACCATTTATGCACAGTCAACCGAAAATTAGCACATCTGACAACAAATAACCATTCATGCACAGTCAACCATTCATGCATCAGTCAACCGTTTATCAGCATCTGATAACAAAATAACCATTCATGCACAGTCAACCGAAAATTAGCACATCTGATAACAAGTTAACCATTTATGCACAGTCAACAGTAAATTAGCACATTTGATAACAATTTTATAAGCTATGAAAGTCTGCTTTAGTCAGTACGTATGATAACTAGTTAGCCATTTATGCACAGTCAACCGTTAATTAGCACATTCGATAACAAGTTAACCATTTATGCACAGTCAACAGTAAATTAGCACATTCAATAAAAAGTTAACCATTTATGCACAGTCAACAGTAAATTAGCGCATCTGATAACATCTCAACCATCTATGCACAGTCAACCATTCATGCACAGTCAACCGTTTATCAGCACATCTGATAACAAAATAACCATTCATGCACAGTCAACCGAAAATTAGCACATCTGATAACAAGTTAACCATTTATGCACAGTCAACAGTAAATTAGCACATTTGATAACAATTTTATAAGCTATGAAAGTCAGCTCCAGTCAGTACGTATGATAACTAGTTAGCCATTTATGCACAGTCAACCGTTAATTAGCACATTCGATAACAAGTTAACCATTTATGCACAGTCAACAGTAAATTAGCACATTTGATAACAATTTTATAAGCTATGAAAGTCAGCTGCAGTCAGTACGTATGATAACTAGTTAGCCATTTATGCACAGTCAACCGTTAATTAGCACATTCGATAACAAGTTAACCATTTATGCACAGTCAACAGTAAATTAGCACATTTGATAACAATTTTATAAGCTATGAAAGTCAGCTCCAGTCAGTACGTATGATAACTAGTTAGCCATTCATGCACAGTCAACTGAAATTAGCACATCTGATAACAAGTTAACCATTTATGCACAGTCAACAGTAAATTAGCACATTTGATAACAATTTTATAAGCTATGAAAGTCAGCTGCAGTACGTATGATAACTAGTTAGCCATTCATGCACAGTCAACCGAAAATTAGCACATCTGATAACAAGTTAACCATTTATGCACAGTCAACAGTAAATTAGCACATTTGATAACAATTTTATAAGCTATGAAAGTCAGCTCCAGTCAGTACGTATGATAACTAGTTAGCCATTCATGCACAGTCAACCGAAAATTAGCACATCTGATAACAAGTTAACCATTTATGCACAGTCAACAGTAAATTAGCACATTTGATAACAATTTTATAAGCTATGAAAGTCAGCTGCAGTCAGTACGTATGATAACTAGTTAGCCATTTATGCACAGTCAACCGTTAATTAGCACATTCGATAACAAGTTAACCATTTATGCACAGTCAACAGTAAATTAGCACATTTGATAACAATTTCATAAGCTATGAAAGTCTGCTTTAGTCAGTACGTATGATAACTAGTTAGCCATTTATGCACAGTCAACCGTTAATTAGCACATACGATAACAAGTAAACCATTCATGCACGGTCAACCGAAAATTAGCACATCTGATAACAACTCGACCATCAGTGAACAGTCGACCGAAAATAAGCACATCGTACAACAACTCAATTATCTATGCACAGTCAACCATACATGCACAGTCAACCGTAAATTAGCACATTCGATTCAATCAAAAGAAACACATTCAATAAAAACACATTCAATAAAAAGTTAACCATTTATGCATAGTCAACCAAAAATGAGCGCAATCTGATAAAAACTCAACCATCTATGCACAGTCAACCGTAAATTAGCACATTCAATAAAAAGTTAACCATTTATGCATAGTCAACCGAAAATTAGCACATCGTATAACAACTCAACCATCTATGCACAGTCAACCATTCATGCACAGTCAACCGTAAATTAGCACATTCGATAACAAGTTAACCATTCTGCACACTCAACCATAAATTAGCACATCTGATAACAAGTTAACCATTTATGCACAGTCAACCGAAAATTAGCACATCTGACAACAAATAACCATTCATGCACAGTCAACCGTAAATTAGCACATGTGATAACAAAATAACCATTCATGCACAGTCAACCGTAAATTAGCACATCTGATAACAAAATAACCATTCATGAACAGTCAACCGTAAATTAGCGCATCTGATTACAAAAAAAACCATTTATGCACAGTCAACCAAAAATGAGCGCAATCTGATAACAACTCAACCATCTATGCACAGTCAACCGTAAATTAGAACATTCGATAACAAATTAACCATTTATGCACAGTCAACAGTAAATTAGCGCATCTGATAACATCTCAACCATCTATGCACAGTCAACCGTTAATTAGCACATTCAATAAAAAGTTAACCATTTATTATTTTTTTTTATTATTATTTATTAGATGAAAGTAAGTACCACTAACGACCAATGACTTGATGAACAAATAGGAATGAAAAGCAGCGCGAAAGAAAATATTTCGACATCTCTTACCCAGTTGAGCACAGGGTTCAGACCCTTTTCTTGAAGTTGTGTGTAGAAAATAAAATCGAAGGAGAAAACCTGAAGAAAAAACAACAAATATGAATACCACTGCATTAAAATACCAATGGGAGATTCAAATTATCTTCATTTTGCTGGGCAATCAGTTGATGGTAGAAGTTAACCCTTTTCTGCCCGCTGGGTCCCCTGGGACCCAAAAATCTTCAAATTTCCAAATTTTTGTTTTTATTGAAAATAGAGTTTCTAGGTGTTAAATATCCGGTTTTATTACAAAATGATGTCAGAAAATGCATTTTATTGATAAAAATTTGAGAAATACTCATTTTACGTGGCAACATCAAAGACATTTTATTTCTTCACATGATATTTTTCAAAGCATTCACTATGCAGTCCAACATCACACTTTTTGCACCGTGTGTCTGTCCGACAGTCGCAAACTGCACAGCGAAACCTTTGATCCAGTTGTAACCTCTGGCCAGTGTGCAAGTTGGTCATATTGATATCCCTCTGGTTTCGTCCAGGACGCGATGGCGAATTTGCGTACATATGCAGGACGGGCAACAGAGCGTCGAAAATCAAGGTAATGAGTCTTCGATTTGCTTTTCCACAGCTGCCAGGCGTTATGAACAGCAGTGTCTACCCAAAGCCAAAGCATGACCACCACCACTTCTTGGATCCAATGGCAACACGGTAGTTGTTGATGTTCTGGTCCATTCTGTCGACACCTCCCATGAACTGGTTGTAGGCATGCACAGTATTTGGCTGATCCAGTTGAATGCGCTTCTATGAGCTGGGTAATTAGATTTTCGCCCATTTGAAGTTATATTTTGTCACTCTCTGATGATTCATAAGAAAAAGAACAAAACATTTACAGATCGCCAAGAAAAAGCAACAGTAAAAGAAATAATAGTCGTAAGACAAACAATAATAAAAATGTCAAAATCTCAACATTTTACTGATCACACGGTGTTTTTGACAACATTTTTATAATAAAACCGATAATTTTACCCCCTAGATACGACATTTTTAGAAAATAAAAACTCGATTTTTTTGGAAAATTAATTCGCAGAAATGGTTAATAGTTTCGCCATTCATCCATGTCGTTGGTTTCAAGCATTCTAGCTGCTCCCTGTTTAACTTGATTCCGAATTCATTTGCAAGCACTTCATAATCATCTGTCTCTAAAAAGCATGTAATACAAAAGCATGTAATAAAGCTTCACCAAAAGTGTCATCAAGTGTGATGACATCCGCTTCCGTTTTGGCTTTCTTCCCGATCTGCTTTCAAATACTATTCTGGACCTATTATGCCGAAAAAATTACTTCGAAGGGGGTTCTTTGACATTTTCCTGTCAAGACAAATTTAGCGCGGGTCAATTTACCGCGGGTCAATTTACCGCGGGTCAATTTACCGCGGGTCAATTTACCGCGGGTCAATTTACCGCGGGTCAATTTACCGCGGGTCAATTTACCGCGGTCAATTTACCGCGGGTCAATTTACCGCGGGTCAATTTACCGCGGGTCAATTTACCGCGGGTCAATTTACCGGGTCAATTTACCGCGGGTCAATTACTGCGGGTCAATTTACCGCGGGTCAATTCTACCGCGGGTCAATTTACCGCGGGTCAATTTACCGCGGGTCAATTTACCGCGGGTCAATTTACCGCGGGTCAATTTACCGCGGGTCAATTTACCGCGGGTCAATTTACCGCGGGTCAATTTACCGCGGGTCAATTTACCGGCGGGCCAATTTACCGGCGGGTCAATTTACCGCGGGTCAATTTACCGGCGGGTCAATTTACCGGCGGGTCAATTTACCGGCGGGTCAATTTACCGGCGGGTCAATTTACCGGCGGGTCAATTTACCGGCGGGTCAATTTACCGTCGCCCGGGAGACCAAGGCAAAATCAAAAAAAAACTTTTTCGAATTTTAGAAAATCGATTGCTCCTGTGCCTTTTCAAGAGGGTCAAGGATCGCGATTTTGCGGGTAATTGCCCCTTGAAGATGCTTAATTTTTGCGATAGTAAGAGGGCGAAAATTCTATACTCTAGTAACACCATGATACCTGTATCATGGGTTTTCAGCAGTCTTGATGAAGGCGTTCTCCCTCTTTTAATAATGAAATTGGCCCATTAGTGCAGATTCACACATAACTCAAGTAGTATAGCAGAAATATACATAAAAAACAAAAGCTTAATGTTTTCTAAAATTATCAGTTTGGGTACTTCCCTTGTTAATCATAAAACCAGTCTGGCTCTATTAGAATAAATACGGTATCTGTCTGAATTTCCACTTAGAAAATTGTTAATTTGAAGTTTAAACTTAGCAATTTCAGATCAAAGCTTATCAAATTCAAAAATGTCTCAGAATTTTTCTCGTGGAAATGCATCTAGAGGGGATAGAGGCCGAGGATTCAACCAAAGCTCTGGCCGCGGATTTAATCAAAGTGCTGCTAGAGGTCGTGGATTCAATCAAAGCGGTCCTCGCGGTTCAAGTGGTGGTGCTGGCTTTCGGCCTGGTGGATTCGCAGGGAGTGGTGGAGGATTCCAACCACCAGAAACTCCCCTTAGAGAATTGAAAACAGTCAAGGTTGTTTCCTGTATCAATTTCTAGCCAATTTATATATATGATTATATATATGCCAATTTATACATATATTGGTGAATGTATTGGTGAAAGCTAAACCGATATTTTAGGCTACTGATGTGGCGAATCGAACATTTGTTGGGAATCTTGGAAAGACGTAATTTTTATTTTCTCCACGCCCTGTGTGACTATCATTACCAACTATTTAGCATCAAACTCATCGTCAATTATTTCAACATGAACTATCAAAAAGGCCTGAATTTCTTCAACTATCGCATCGACATATTCATTGTGGACAAAAAGGATAAGCGTCATGAAATCAAGTCAAGGTGCTCTTTTCTTCAATATCTGCGAGAGACTGGAGTACCAACTCTGATTATTCCCCCGTAAAGACTAACTTTTCAGTCCACCGCCCTCTCGTGGGTGAAAAAATATTTTTACAATCGGGATTACTTAGAGTGAATACGACATCCATGATTTATGTTTAGACGCCTTCTTCGAAAACACTTTTGGGCATTCGTCAGCAGCAATGAAAAATTTTTTGGTCTCCGCTACAATGCTATCTATGATGACAGGAATTTGTTGTACACAGTCAGGAAATTGAATATGAATGGGAAGTCGCATTCTTTTTGAGATGGATATTCTGGTATGTTTTGGATGATATTTGCGTTTTCAAAGATTTTCTGATTATCAAACATTTTAATTTTCAGGAGCCAGATGGTCGATCTATGCATGTTGTGATGGAGATACAGTTCACCAAACAAGTTCCAGTCGACTTTAATACACTCAATTTGGCTTTGTCTCAGTTTGCTCGTTGCCCAATTGCGTAAGTATAATAATTTTAGAAATTTATCCATACTTTCAAATGGCTCTAACTTTTAGTGGTTTGATGCATCCTGTGCCCAAAGTGTATTGTGAAATGGATCGTATCTACATGCTTCGTTGCCAGCGCTACATTCCACTCGATTTGAATTTTGCGTTGGAGATGCTAAAGGGTGTTCGAGCTACAGCTAAGAAAGGTCCTGGAGGAATCGCCTTGGCAAATTACGATGGTAGAAATTTCACATTAAAAATCTCTTCATTTTTGTCTGTTCCAGTGGTCCACTCTTCATTCTTCAAGTTGAATGTCGATATTCTCCAGTTCTATGCTGTCGCCAAACAAGGGCGTGTCTTGAGTGAAGGCGATCTGTTGCAATTGCAAGATTATTCCTTGAATCTTGAGCAGCGTCGTGATATGTGTGGCCTTCTTAATGGTAAGCCTTCTCGTTGCTTTAATAATTCGATCTTGAAACCATTTCAGGGATAATGCTGAAGACAAAAGAGCAATATGGAGTAGTCAGGCATTATCGTTTCGGAGGTTTGTCAAACAATGGCGCCGCGAACACTTTTTTCGAGCGGGTGACATACGATGAGCAAGGTAAAAGGGTTGCTTCCAAAAAGCTTTCTGTTCTTCAGTATTACCGAGAGCATCACAATTATGCGATTCGATTTCCGAATATGCCATTGATCCAGTGCATGCCGATGGACAAGCAAACCTATATACCAATGGAAATGCTGATGATTCACGAAGAAGTCCAACGTTTGCGAAGAATTTTGCCTGACGAGTTGCAAGCCAAGACGAACAATGTAAGAAACTTGTTTGCTGTTCTACAAAGGGATATATAGCCGCTTTTTAGTTCACTAGCAGGCTTCCTCGTCAGCGTTTCTCAGATATTGACCAGATTATGGAAGATGTGCATGTCGCTGATGATCCGTTTCTTCAGAATTGTGGCATTTCGGTGGATCCGAGGATGCTTGAAATAGAAGGTCGAGTGCTTCCAACCCCATCTTGTACTTTCAGTGTAAGCTTTTTCTTTATACAAACTGAGATATCTCCTTTGATTTTCAGCTCCCACATGGTGCTCAGATGTCTGCCAAAGCTGTGCTTGCTCCTAGCTTGAGAGTCCTCTTCTCATTAGTGCTCGTAAACAATTGTTTGGAATTTGATGGCATCGCGAGGTAACTTTGAAAATTTAAATTATTGAAATACTGATTTCTCAATTAAGAGAGTGCTTCAATAATCTTGTGGCTGGTTGCGAACAACGTGGGATCATCTTTCTGCAAAGAGATCCAGCTGGAACAGAGAAACTAGATTACAGACGGAACAGAGGAGCCCTTGCCGATATGCTGCTTGCGCTGGACAAAAAGGCAAAAATTGTTGGGCGTAGCGCACTTCACATGATTCTGCTGATCGTTGATGTGACCAACGACAAACTCTACAGTATGCAACTTTTCATTTTTCTGTTTGAATTGACACATAGAAACTTTTCAGATGCCATCAAGACGGAATGTGAGGTGACAATTGGCGTAAGATCTCAAGTTTTGCTTAAAAGGACGTTCCTAAAGTTGCGTGACAAGCCTCCAATGCAGAACTCTGTTACAAGGAACATATTCTTGAAGCTCAATGCTAAAATGGGTGGAGTGAATAATCGGATCAGTACTAATTTTGAAAGGTGTCATAGCTTCTGCAATTTTGTTTAATTAATCGTGCTTTTAGCTGGAAAAAGTTCGTCAATCCAAACGAGCCGACTCTCTTTATTGGCATAGATGTGACTCATCCTCCGCAAGGCGATACTGAATTCCCGTCTATAAGTTCTTTGGTGGGGAATGTGGACGTTGAGGCTAGCAAGTGAGTTGGGATATTTTTCAATTGTGAGTTAATCTATTCGCTTTTTTAGGTACGTAGCTAGTGTAAGAGTCCAGATTGAGCGAACCGAATGGATTAACGATATGAAGGAGATGTCTAAGGAAAGAATCGAAGACTTCAAGAAGGTTTATTTGTTTTAGCTATTTTCTGACTGTTTCGAGTTATTTAGGCCAATGGAAAGTTGCCAAAGCACATCGTAATTCTGCGTGATGGAGTGTCTGAAAGTCAGTTCCGAATGGTTATTGATCAGGGAGCTGACAGATTTGAAGAGAGCTTGCCAGGATATTGACAAGTCATACAGACCTACGCTTACGGTACTTATTGTCCAAAAACGCCACGGAACTCGTTTCTACGCGGAAGATCTCAACTATCCAGGAGTCAAGTAAGTTTTTTTGGCAGTTTGATGGAGATATTTCATCGAAACTTTTTTAGCAGAGGAAATGTGCCGCCGGGAACAGTTGTCGATAAATTCATCACGATGGATTCTGGGAATGTGAAAGGACATGAGAGGGAATTCGAATTTTTTCTGTGTGCACATAAGGGAATGCTGGTAAGTTTTTTAAACTTTAGCTTTCAGTAAGATTTTGTAACTAGGAATGTTCAGGGTACCTCTAGACCAGCTCATTACTATATGCTATTCGATACTTGGGGGCTGACAGCAAACGATGTTCAGGTAGTTTTTTCCTTTATCTATTCTACCTTTATCAGTGCTTGATAGTCCTGTGCCAACAGTCTTTGTTACTTGTTTGCTCGTGCGCCAATGGCTGTTTCGCTGCCTGCTCCGGTGTTCTATGCCCACTTGTGTTGCTTCAGAGCTCGACGTCACTTTATGCATTGGAGGTGACTTCCTATTCTTATCTTTTATCAATAGATCAGGTAACTTAAATTTGTTTTAAGGGATCAAAGAGAACGCCCTACAAACAATCAGTCTATGGTGACAGTGGTGGAAAGCATGCGACAGACGATGTATTATTGCTGAAGATGTGTTGTTGCTTTAGAAAAGCCAAAGATTGGTTTTTTCCTCGCTGTTGACTTTTTGACCGCTATAATTGTTGTGTTGAAAGGAAATAAATGCTGTTTAGTTTTCGGTGTCTTGGATGTCACTGAGGGGGCGCTTGTCAAATCGAAGTCATTTCAGTTTCGATGACTCAAGATCTCGTGTTCATCAATTTTTGTTTTTTTCCGTAATATTTACGATGATTTTGTGTTTAACCCGAAAAGGATACAAAATAATTTGAAAACAATCGATTAGGAAACAAAATCATTTGGAGCAAATTCAAATAAGAACAAATTTGTTTTGGCACGAATTGTTTTGTAAAAATTATCGATGAAACATTTCCACGACTGCTTTTTTGGTCAAAAACTGGGTGTGCCTTTAACTGATCACCAAGAATAAAGTTTCATCCACCAAAAATTTTTTGTTGCAATAAATGTGTTTTTATATTTTTCTTAGTTTTGTTTTGCTGCTATTTTCCACACATCCTTTATTGTTGTTATTTGGTTGACCGAAAGATCCTTAATCCCCGTCCCCACTGTCTGAGGGCAGCGCCAGATTGCGCACACTTAAAATTGCGCACCCGCAAATTGCGCACACTTCAAATTGCGCACACGCAAATTGCGCACACACTTTAACGCGGGAAGGTCTGTAAACTTTTTTTCGTTCATAAAATTTTTTCTGTTGTTGTCATTTTGTAGCTAAGATTCAAGGCTACACGATGATATTTTTTCCAACCACATATCACTGAAAAAATTTTTGATAAAAATGCGTTTACTCAAATGACTGAATGGCAGAGTGAAAGGCAGAATGAGAGCAAACGCATTTTTATCAAAAAATTTTCAGTGATATGTGGCTGGAAAAAATATCAGCGTGTAGCTTCGAATCTTAGCTACGAAATGACAACATAAGGAAACAAAGTTTTATTGAGTTCTAGCACAGCCTGGGTGGTATACAACCCCACGGTTAATATTGCGCTTATTAAGAAATTTAAACAAATCAGTCTGACAGGATCAAATTCAGCCTGGACGTTCGACTACCCTGACGATCCCATTGCAAAAGTTAGTTCAACCAAAATAAGATTTATATTGTAAAAACCATGGTTATCAAGAGGGATAAAATGGACAAAAAGAGATAAAACTTTCAAACGAGAATTATATTTGTATTTTAATTTTATCCCTTTTTATCGGTTTTATCCCTTTCTTAATTTTGCTGATTATTTTTGAATTTGTATTTATATTTATTTGTTTGTATTTAGACTATCCATTCATGGACTCCATTACTTCACCGTACAAACAACAAACCCTTGATATAAACCCTTGATATACCACCCTCGATGTAACACCACCTTGGACCCCCATCAACAGCCATCTTCAAATGCAGCGATACATTGTTTTGGCTGGCGGTGACATTTCATTGTTTTTAGCCTGAAAAAATAGGAATGTTTATGATAGTTAAGATTTCAGTTTCGGTTAGGTTATTTATGCTGGCGGTGACTTTTCATTGTTTTTAGCCTGAAAAAATAGGAATGTTTATGATAGTTAAGATTTCAGTTTTGGTTAGGTTATTTATGTTATATGAACTCGCACTTCAGAGTGTCCTTGATAGTTCAGTAGATTAGGTTTTCATGGCTATGGAAAATTTGGCGCTGCCGGAGTATACCCCCTTCGGGGGCGCAGGGGGCTTGGTTGGTTAAAGATGCGCGCTCTCACTTACCTTAGACATAATTCCGAGGAAGACTCTTGATCAAAAATGCATTTAGAGGCTCTTTTTGGCCAGCTCCAGTGACCAAAACATGGTAAAACAGCCGAATGGTCGAAATTTCAAAATGCCCAAAATTCAATTTTTTATTGACCAGAACACAAAAATAATGTCTTTTATGAACTTTTGAGGTGATTTTATGATGATATAGGGTGTTTGGAAACACTTAAAAAAAATTCATTGGGGGGGGGGTATACTCCGGTAGGGTTGAAAATTTCATTCGAGTTCAGACCCTGCCCGATTATATTTAGACCATTTCTTCTAAAATTTGTTGTAATTTTATATGGTGTACGGTCAGTTCGCCTCGTTTTTCAAAACAGACAGTTCGCCCCGGTCAGTTCGTAATTGTAATCACAGCTTCAATCTTCAGAGCTTCAAAATGTCTAAAGCAATGAGAGGTGAAAGGTCGAGCTATTTTATACACAAAGAATCGGGAGGCGAATGCTGGCCGTAACTAATTATTTGGAAGATCGAGAATCACATCGTTATGAATGGACTTACAAGAATGGAAAGATAAGCAAAAAAAACTGGAACTGAGGGAATAACATCAGCGAATAACTCGATTTAACGACATTTTTTGCTGGTCCCCTGAGTGTCGTTAAATCGAGGCTTGACTGTAAGCCAAATTGTCTCAGGAATCTAAAAATCCAAAGCATACTTTTTAATTTTTTTTGTTGCTGAAATATGACCATATGTTGAAGTAAAAACATTTTCCGAAATGACTCTCTAAATGATGATAATATCTCAGCAACTATGGATCAAAAAAATTTGCTCCTATGATTTAGATTCCTGAAAATGTCGCCTACTGCAATGTCTAACAATATGACTTTTATTTGCAATAAAGGGTAGTTTTGCATAAAAGTACAAAAAATCCACCGAAAATAGATAAAAGGGTGGTATTTAATTTTGGTCATAAACTCGACGTGGCCATAAAATACTGAATTTCGGCCATAAAATACTAAATTTTGGCCATAAGCTCACGTTGGCTCTAGTTCCATCAGTCCACAGGTCAATTAGTACACAAAATTTTTTTCACCTCCAAATGCCGAACAAATTATACCTTTCAACCCAAAATCATGCGCTGAAAACGGCTTGTTAGGATCAAAATGCTGTTTTGACTATCCAGAATCTCAATATCCAATTAGTAGCTGGGTAGGTACCCATTCCGAATTGGTCGACACCAAATTTAAGAGAATCTTTCTGAATTTTGGCCATAAAATACTGCATTTTGGTCATAAATTAAACCTGTCTGTATTTAGACTATCCATTACTTCACCGTACAAACAACAAATACACAATAATGAACTCTTACACATGTATCTACATTTTACTTATGTGTCCAATGTTTTCACCCAAACATTCTGTTCCTCCTGATCCACATTTCAACCTTTCATCTGAATTGTAACCTTCTTCGATGGCATTACGTAAAGCGTTCTGCTTCCATAGAGCCAGTGTTTGGACTTTCAGGAAATGGTCGTACTCGTACTCGTACTTCGTACTGCTAAATTTCAGCCGTCGTACTTCGTACTCGTACCTCGTACAACAAAAATTTAAAGCTCGTATATCGTACTCGTACCAAAAAAAATTTTGCTCGTACTTCGTACTCGTACTTCGTACTACAAACATTTGCTGCTCGTACTTCGTACTCGTACTACAAAAATAATGACTCTCACTTCTTACTTCTTTCCATAGTCTTGAAATTTCAGTAGTTTTTAGTTCTACTTTATTTTTGCTCGTTATTTTGAAAATTTTAAAAGAAAAATATTAGTTATTAAGTACTTATTTCTCACAACATTATTTATTAATGTGTTTAAAAAGAACATGAGTTATTTGAAAATCAGTTCAAAAAATTATTTTCAATGTATTTTTATTAAAAGACATTAAAATCCGGCTTTTAAGTTAAATCGAAGCGCCAGTATTGCTTTGTAATTCGCACTGTGGAGTTCATTTGGCTGAACATTCTCTCAACGGGTGACGTAGTCATTGGCATATAGTGGTAGACGAGACGGATCTGTTCGTAGGAGATGAAAAGATAGGGCCAGAGAGAGGTCCGACAATATCTGAGAGAACTCGCGACGGACTTTGAAAACAAAGACCTCTTGTAGTCTATCAAAACCTCGTTTTGCTATTTTCAACAATATATAATTTTTGATAATTTCAAAATAAACATTTCACAAAACGGAATTTCACTAAGTGAAAAATTGTCCAGTTAATCTATTAATACTTGTATTTTGACGCTGTTCGTACTCATACCTCGTACCTCAAATTTTTCTCGTACTTCGTACTCGTACTTCGTACCACTGAATTTCTTCTCGTGGCACGTACTCGTACTCGTAGTGCGATTTTTGAGTACGTGGCGCGAGTACGAGTGAGGTACAAGTACGAGGTCAAACATGGGCCGTCCTTGGTTACTGGCATTGGGCCTAGTCAATAGACTTTCTGACATTTGTTGTCTCAATAACGTCACCACACATCAAAGCAAGATTTTGGACCCAAGTTCGAGTGGAGACTTCGACAAAAACAGCTTAGTTCAAAATTTCCAAAGCTTTTCAACGAGAATATTCTAGGCCATTGTACTTTAAAGTCAGAGCGCGTTTGCATGTAAAATCTGAGGCTAAGCCTATATTTATGCCTAAAAGACCAGTCCCTCTAGGAGTAGAAGGTGACATAAATCGGGAGCTCGACCGTTTAATACAGTTACAGGCATTCGTCCCATTGATTTCAGTGAATGGGCAGCTCCGATTGTAGTGGTCAAAAAGAAAAACGGACAAGTTCGAGTTTTCGCAGACTTCTCTACGGGGCTTAACAATGTTCTCGAGTTGAATAAGCACCCTTTACCTCTGCCTAGTGAAATTTTCTCGAAACTCAACAATTCTAAGTTTTTCTCTTGCTTAGACCTGTCCGATGCATACTTTCAAATCGAGTTGGACACATACTCCAGGAGAGTTGTGTACCATTAATACGCATCGAGGACTTTTCAATACGAGCGTTTACCCTTCGGTATAAAATCTGCTCCATCGATCTTTCAAAGGTCATGGATCAAATGCTCGTTGATCTTAAATTTGCTTTCGCTTACTGGATGATATAATAGTTGCTAGTCCTACAAAAGAGCAACATGTGAAAGATCTAAATTCTGTCCTTCAAAAGTCGAATCCTTTGGTTTTGTTCTAAAACTTGAAAAGTGTAAATTATTTCTCGAACAAATCAGTTACTTAGGACAAATAGTTGATTCGACCGGAATTAAGCCAAACCCAAACAAGTTTGCAGCCATTAGGAACATGCCGATACCTCAAAATGTTTCACAAGTGAGGGCTTTTCTTGGAGCTGTTAATTTTTACGGAAAATACATAAAAGACATAAAGTCCCTTCGAGCTCCTCTAGATAAACTACTTCAGAAAGATGTGCCTTTTGCTTGGTCGAAAGAATGTCAAAGTTCATGAAAAGGCGAAAGATATTATCACTTCTGATCTTCTTCTAGCTCATTTCGACCCTCTTAAACCTATCATCGTATCGGCTGATGCTTCTAAAGATGGTATCGGAGCAACGATTTCTCATAAATTTCCGGACGGATCAATTAAGGTTGTAGAGCATGCGTCTAGGACTCTCAACGCTTCCCAAGTTAACTACAGTCAAATTGAAAAGGAGGGTTTAGCACTCATATACGCTGTCAAAAAGTTTCATCGATATCTCTTTGGACATAAATTCCTGTTACAGACAGATCATAAGCCAGTACTCGCTATTTTCGGTTCTAAAAAAGGTGTACCTATTTACGCTGCGAGTAGACTTCAAAGATGGGCATTGATTTTGAGTGCTTACAATTTTGAAATCCAATACATTCATACAACTGATTTCGGACAAGTGGATGTTCTTTCTAGACTTGTAGCTGAGTATCCACGTGACGATGAGGAATTTGTCATTTCACAACTGGCGTTAGTGGAAGGCAGTACTGAACAATTTTTGATTCATCAATTAGAAACAATTCCTGTCACTAGCCAAGAGATAGCTGAAGCCACAACTTCTGATCTGGTATTGTCAGAAGTTCTAAAATATATTTACAGTGGTTGGCCTAGACATACTCAGCCGGGTCCCATTGCCTCATTTTACGCAAAAAGGAACTCTCTCTACGCAATCAAAGGTTGCTTACTCTTCGATGATAAAGTAATCATTCCTACTTCTTTGAGATCTCGAATTCTTAAAACTCTACATCTGGGCCATCTGGCATTGCGCATGAAAGCGCTCGCTAGAAATTATGTTTACTGGCCGGGTCTAGATTCTGACATTGAAACCACAGTAAAAGGTTGTATCAATTGCTCAAATTTGCGAAAAATCCAATTAAAAACTCACTTCATC
>JAMRYI010001456.1:0-23871 GCA_029231635.1 Ditylenchus weischeri | reverse complement strand
CGAATGGAAGGAAATGGATTTTGTCAATGAAAACGATCCGGCATTCCTAAATTCTCTTGCTAAATACGATACAGCAACTGAATTAAAGAATACGCGTAGACCTTCGAACCCCGAAAAATCCAGTCATCTGTGGACAGCTAATTTGCCCAAACTTAAAGCTGGTAAATATCAGATTGAGGTTCAGGCGATTGATCTTTTCAATAGAGTACACCTGGCAACAAAGACTATTGAGGTGAGATAAATAACCATTTGTAGAGTTGTTTTAAGTTTAAAGATAGCTTAAGATGCACTTAACATAACGATCCTATATTTGTGTAGAGTAATTTTTGATTCATAAAGAGTTAGGGTTAATGTGTAGATCTGTTGTGAAACACGTCTGAAAATTTAGTTTGTTTTTAAAGTGAAGGTAATCTCCCCAGATTACCTTTCACTGTTTTATACCTTTTAGGCTATCTTACGATACCAGCATTTAACTGCTTCTCGGCTGGCCTGTTCTTACAGTTCATTTGATTTATGCAGACAAGGTTTTGCCTGGTAATTCGTTTGGTATGAACCTTAGCAATATATGAACACATAGTTCGGCTGAACACTTGGTTCGACAGCGATATTTTCTTCTGAAAGTGTCTGACGTTATTGGCCAGAAAGAACATTCCGTTCGCTTTTATTGTTGTTGGTCTGCGAAGTCATGAAGGCTTTTATGCCGGATAGCACGCCGAAAATCATCCGATGCCGGATTTTCAAAGATCTCCAGGTCGAAGTATTTTGTGGCGGCAAATAGGTGGTCGAATACATCCGAAACAATTCCTTCGTAATATTCCCAGCGGATATCGTTTACAAAGAAATAAAGTTCGACTGGAACACCGTGTTCGGTTGAAGCAAGCTGACGCACCATCAGGGGCATGGTCTTGTGGATATTGGGGTTTTGACGTAAATAGGTGAGTGTGTAAGCTCTGAACATCCCTAGATTTGTCATTTTGCGACCATTTATGGGGCTTGACTGATCTATTTGCTGTTGGGTGTTGAATTGGTCAATTGTCCTGGCGCGCTCTTCGATATACGGCCGCAGGATCTGTATATTTTTGAGTTTTCAATTTCTTCATTTTCTAAAAATCGAATCGTGGAAATTTTGATATTTATGGCCCGCTTTAAGCGCCTACCGCCCGACTGCTGCATGCCCCTGTAATTTTTGAACGAATCCGACAATAGCGTATGTGTTGGTATCGTCGTAATGGTCTTATCAAAGTTCTGTACTTTTACATTATTGAGGTTAATCTCTTTGACCGTTCCATCGGCGCCATATTTGGGCATCTCTATCCAATCTCCGACACGGATGGAGTCATTGGCCGAAACTTGTATACTGGCAACAAATCCTAGTATAGTGTCTTTGAATACCAACATCAGAATTGCGGATGCGGCACCCAAGGATAATAAGAAAGACCAGGGAGATTTTCCAGTCAATATCGAAAAGCAGATCGTCCCACCGATAAATAATAGGATAATCTGGCACACCTGTAAATAACTTTCCAGGGGCTTGTCGGCAAAGATTTCTTCATGCGCAGCATGTCCGTAAACTTTTCAGAAGCGAATGGATAATCAGTAAACTGACGACGGTCGTTGCTATGTCAAGTATTTTATTGCTGTTTTCTTTCCAGGTTGGAAAACCCATGAAGATAATGGGCATGATATATTGTGCCACTAATATCGGAACAAAATGAGCAATAAGTTTCAGCGTTTTATTGCGGATCAGTAGATCATCAAAGCGATTTGTACTTCGCCTGATGGCTTTGATTGTTAACAGGAGTAACGTTCTTTTGGTGAAATAGTCAATGACGATCAAAAACAGGATAACCAGTAAGAGTAAAAGGATCGAGTTCACAAAGTGGCTCCCCTGATTATCAAGACCAAGTTGTTTAATCCATTGAAATGTCCAGTTATAGATGTAGGATTGGGAATCTTTGAATAATTCCGTTGCTGTGCTTTGCATGTTACAAATATACAAAAAGCCGCAATTAGCGGCTTTCGGTTATTTTGAGTTTAGCGGTTCACGCTCGTGTTTATGTCTAAAGAATACAGCAAAGAAGATTGCTATAACCAAGGTGTAGATGGCAAATGCAAGCCAGATGTCATGCCAGTCTTTTAGCATGAGATTACCACTTAACATGCCGTCAGGTAATATGGAAATACTCTTTTCCTGCAAAAAATGTAGAAAATGGGTATTATCAATTGTTGTATCCAGGTATTGTGCGAGATCTTTGCTGTTTTGAAAACTTTTGGTAAAGTAGTGGTCAATGATCCAACCCGATGCAAAACTGCCTACAACGGCACCGAAACCGTTTGTCATCATCATAAATAAGCCTTGTGCCGAGCTGCGTATGCGTGATGTTGTGGAGGTTTCAACAAATAAAGAACCTGAGATATTAAAGAAGTCAAATGCCATACCATAGACGATACAGGATAATACAATCATCCAAAGTCCACCTGCAGGGTCACCAAATGAGAATAATCCAAAACGTAATACCCAGGCAAACATCGAAATCAGCATGACCTTTTTTATACCGAATCTTTTGAGGAAAAATGGAATAGCAAGAATAAAAAGTGTCTCGGATATCTGTGAAATCGACATAATGATGGTCGAATATTTCACAACGAAAGATTCTGCAAATTTAGGGTAGAATTTAAATTCATCCAAAAACACATCACCGTAGGCATTGGTCAATTGGAGTGCCGCACCTAAGAACATGGAAAAAATAAAGAATAAAGCCATTTTATAATTTCCAAAAAGTTTAAATGCTTCCAAGCCTAATAGTTGTGTCCAGGAAGCATCTTCCTGTTGTAACTTCTTCGGTGGACATTTAGGCAATGTAAAAGCATAGAGGCTTAAAGCCAAAGCTGCGGTTCCGGCGATATAAAATTGATAAGCTGTGGCCTTGTTGCCTGTTAAATTGGTGATCCACATGGCGACGATAAAACCTATGGTTCCGAAAACCCGGATGGGGGGGAATGCCTTGACCAAATCGTAGTTATTTTCATTTAATGCCGTATATGCAATGGAGTTGGATAGGGCCAAAGTCGGCATATAAAAACACATTGCCGCAAGCATCGCATAAAAAGGTGTTTGGATCATTTACCTGAGGTAAATAGAATAAAACACCCGCATAACATAAGTGAAGAATAAAATATAATCTCTCGGCATTTATCCAACGATCGGCGATTATTCCCATCAGGGTAGGCATAAATAAAGAAGCGATCCCCATTGTTGCAAAAATAGCTCCAAATTGTGTACCATCCCATTGTTTTGTGCCAAACCAATAGTTTGCTATTGTAATCAACCATGCTCCCCAGACAAAAAACTGAAAGAAGCTCATAATGGTCAATCTTAATTTAATAGACATAAATCGATGTTATTTAAAATTTTTGTTTCGCTTTAATGAAAGGAGTTATTTTCTTTTGGAAATCTCATCCCTAATCAATGCAGCCTGCTCGTAGTTTTCTTCGGTCAATGCCTGATTAAGTGCTTGCTCCAGTTGCTCATCTGTCAACGTGGAGAAAGGATTTTGTGGGGATTTTGAAGGTGTTTTTTCTTCGATCTCAACAACACTTGGATCCTGAACTTTGTTGGACTTGTCTAGGTTTTCCAAAAATGCGAACTCATGTCCCTCAATGATAATTCCAGCAGAGGACATAATAAATTCGTAGGCATAGATCGGAGCTTCAAACCGTACAGCCAGTGCAACGGCATCGGATGTGCGGGCATCAATCTCGACAATCTTGTTGCCGTCGGAACAGATAATTTTAGCATAAAATATCCCTTCAATCAAATTATAGATCAGTACTTCAATGAGTTTAATACCAAAAGAATCTGCAAAAGATTGAAATAGGTCGTGTGTCAGCGGACGACTAGGAATCATTTTCTCTATCCGAATAGCAATAGCTTGAGCCTCGTGGCTGCCGATAATGATGGGCAATCTTCTGTTGCCCTCCACTTCTCCCAATACAAGAGCATAAGCCCCAGATTGCGTTTGACTATAGGATAAACCAACGATATCTAATCTGATTTTCTTCATTTTAATTCCAAAGCGGTCTACAAACTTAGATAAATTTGCTTTTATATGCAATTATAACAACTAAAAACTCCCCATTCATTTTGGATAAATGGGGAGAATATATCGGAAGAAAGCTTTAAATACCTTTGTAAGCCTTCAATGCCTGCGTTAATTTCGGAACGACGTCGAAAGCATCGCCTACAATTCCATAATCGGCCACTTTGAAAAAGGGCGCTTCTGGATCTTTATTGATGACAACGATTGTTTTAGAAGAGCTTACTCCGGCCAAATGCTGTATTGCTCCGGAGATACCGATAGCAATGTAGAGATTGGGGCTAACAACAATACCTGTTTGGCCTACGTGCTCCGAATGCGGGCGCCAGCCTGCATCAGATACGGGTTTTGAACATGCTGTAGCTGCACCAAGGACGTCTGCAAGTTCTTCCACCATACCCCAGTTTTCGGGGCCTTTTAAACCACGGCCTGCGGAGACGACGATTTCAGCTTCGGGCAGGGAAACTTTGTCTGTTGCTCGAACAATCTCTTTGACCATCGTTGTAAAATCTGTTTGGTCAATATTGGGAGCAAAGTTTCGACAGTTGCGCTACCACCGGTCTCTTTGTTTCATATGCATTCGGGCTTAGTGCGATGACCTTTATATCCGAGGATAGTTCGAGCGTAGCGAACGCTTTATGGAGAACGCTGTTTTTTTGACAGTCAGTTTGTCGCCATTGATTTTCGGCAATTCGAGTGCGCCATCGGCCAGACCAGCCTCTAATTTGGCTGCAATACGTGGAGCGAGTCCCTTACCTGAGAATGAGTTGGACAGCACAAGTATTTTTGAATACTTACTTTGGCCAAGCAATGATGCTTGCATATTGGTTTACAAAGAAGCTAGTCGCTCATTGTCGACATTTAATACTTTGGGCACCGTACTTGCCCAAGCCAGCAAGTTCGTCTCCAGCGACATTTCCAATTGAAATCGCAACAAGATCAGTCTGTATGTTATCGGCGATGGATTTTGCATAAGAAACAACTTCAAAAGCAGATTTTTTGAATTTTCCATCGGTATTTTCTACATATACGAGTATAGACATGGTGTTTTAGCGTTTAAAGATTAAATAACTTTAGCCGTCGTGAAGAAGAGAAACTAATTTTCTACCTCGGCAGCGTCAACAAGTTTGACCGAACCGCGCGGAGCAGGTGTCTCATAGCTGACAATGTGTTCAAGAACGTCTATAGTGGAAGGTTCCAGCACATCCAATGGTTTGGTCCGCGCACTCATAATACCACGCATATTAGGTATTTTTGGCTCGGCAACACCTTCTGCTGTACCAATGACGATTGGCAGCTTTGCTGTCAATACCTTTCCGCCTTCAATCTCGCGCTCAACTGTGACTGCGTCGCCCGCAATATCAACTTTTTGGCAATGGAAACAGAAGGGATATGCAGCAGTTCTCCTACGATTGCCCCCACTTGAGCACCGTTATAGTCGATGGATTCGCGGCCAGTTAAAATTAAGTCAAATGCATTGTCTTTGGCATACTTTGCTATCTGATTAGCAACAAACCAAGCATCGCGTGGAGCGGCGTTAATCCGTACAGCATTGTCTGCGCCAATTGCCAATGCTTTTCGAATGGTTGCATCTGTAGATGCATCGCCCACATTGATGACAGTTACGGTTCCTTTTCCACCTTCAGCCAACTCAACTGCTTTGGATAAAGCAATTTCATCATAAGGGTTTATAATGAATTGTACACCAGCTGTATTAAATGCAGTGTTGTCATTTGTAAAAGTGATTTTGGATGTAGTGTCAGGGACATTACTTATACAAACTAATATTTTCATATACGATTGGTTTTACTCAAACTTACCATATTTTCTTTCAATTAAAAAGCGCTAAGGCGTTTTAAATTCTGTTAAAGAGTCGTCTTGTTATTTTGATGAATTTTTAATTTCACCAGTTGTTTTCGTGTATTTTTTTTGATATGATGTAATATTTAGGTGTTTTGTTGTCTTTTTTGTAATTTTTTATTTTAAATAGCCGGTTCTTGATAATGGATTTATTGCGTCAGTAAATTGTCATTTTATATGCTAGCATAGTAATTTTAGAAAGCATAGCAGCTCATTCGGGGTTCCTGTTTATAAAAAGCTTTCGTGTGATATGGAGAGATGCGGAATTGTTAGAGGGGGATACACAATTAAATTGCATATAAAATGCAATTTGTCTAAGTTTGAAATAAAAAAGATATGTCGACACGATTGGATCAACTGAATGAATTTTTGAAAGAGAGCCCCGAAGATCCTTTTTTAAAATATGCAATTGCAGCTGAATATCTCAAGCAGGAAGATGAACAAGAGGCCATGCTAAGATTTGAGAATTTAGTACATACAAATCCGGATTATGTAGGAACTTACTATCATTTGGGCAAATTGTACGAAAAATTAAATAAACAGGCGTCCGCGATTGATACCTATAGATCCGGAATTGAGATCGCTCGGAAGACACGTAATTTCCATGCTTTGGGCGAGTTACAAGGTGCATTATCATTCTTGACAGACGACGATGAAGATGATTTTTAATCTTTTCTAAATTTTTGGTATTTAATTTGTTATGAATTTATTGGTGTAACTGTTAGATGCTGATTTTTTTGAATTTGGAATGAGATGAAAAGGTTTATTTGGATTGTGGGTTTGTTGTTGACAATTGGAATGGTGGGATGTGATAATCCCAAACAAAGTGTTGCGGTCTATAAAGATAATTTACAGGACCTAAAAGGTAGGGATAAGGCGGAAGTAGTGATTGGTGAATATAGAGGTGTCATGCCTTGTGCGGATTGTGATGGTATAGAAACGCTTATTTTATTGCATGCAGACAACACCTACCAATATTCATCTAAATACCTTAATAAAAGTGATGATGTGTTTATGCGTGAAGGAAAATGGAAATTGGATGGCAACATCATTACATTGGACGGCGTCGACTATAAGTTCAAATTAGGAAATCGGATACTCAGCCAGCTGGATCTTTCCGGAAATGATATTACGGGTGATATTTCCAAATATTATGTCTTGACAAAAAATTGATATATAGCCTAAGGGCTATATTAACACATAAAAAAGCCGAAAGTATACTTTCGGCTTTTTTATGTTTTTGGATGTATAGCTGTTTTCGGCTATCGAATAAGTTCTTATTGCTACAAGCTTGAGATTTTTTTCTTCACTTGCGGGTCATCCTTGAAGCTATATCTGGAAATGTTATTTGTTCTTTGTACAAAGTTCTTTCAAGGTTGCTACCACAAAATCGACTTCTTCCTTTGTATTATGCTTGCAGAATGAAAAACGAACCGAAGGACGCTCCGAGCTTGATTTGATTGCACCCAATACATGCGATCCGATGTCTGTTCCTGAGCTGCAGGCACTGCCACCAGAACAAGAGATCCCTGCAATATCCAGGTTGAATAAAAGCATGTCAGCAAGGTCACTACATGGGAAAGAAACATTTAGTACGGTATACAGTGATTTTTCTGGTTCAATAACACCATTAAAATCAATTTCGGGGATTGCTTTTTGCAACTCGTCGATCATATAAGATTTGAGTCCTTGAATATAAGCGCGGTGTTCTTCCATGTGCTCATAGGCAAGTTCCAAAGCTTTGGCAAGACCCGCTATTCCATAGACATTTTCTGTTCCGCCACGCATGTTACGTTCTTGTGCTCCACCGTAGATCAATGGTTTAATTTTGTTGTTGGCATTAATATAAAGAAAACCAACTCCTTTCGGGCCATGGAATTTATGGGCAGCTCGGTTATAAAATCTATTTTCAGACTGCCAAGATCATGTGGGTAATGACCCATGGTCTGTACAGTATCCGAATGGAATATCGCATTATACTTTTGGCATAACTCGGCGATGCGTTGAATATCGTTGAGATTTCCGATCTCATTATTGGCATGCATAATGGAAACAAAAGTACGCGGATTGGTAGTTAAAAGTTCTTCCAGCTGGTTGAGATTTAAATTACCTTTCTGGTCAACTTCCAATAAATCAAGGTGTACCTTACCAGCTTTCTCCAACTCCTCTAACGTATGCAATACCGCATGGTGCTCAATAGGTGAGGTGATGGCATGGGTTATTCCAAAGTCGGCGATTGACCGAACGATGGCCATATTGTCCGCCTCGGTTCCGCCCGATGTGAAGAAGATCTCTGCTGGAGATACATGAAGTAGATTGGCGATCGTTTTACGTGCTTTTTCTACAATTGTTTTTACTTGTCGTCCGTGACTATGGATAGAAGATGGATTTCAAAGTTATTGTTCATCACATCGACCATTACTTTTATTACTTCAGGATCTAAGGCTGTAGTCGCTGCATTATCAAAATATACTTGCATGCTGCAAAATTACAAATCTCTCAAGTAAATTAGAGGTATTAAATGACTTATTTTTATCATTTTATTTTTCTAATTGTAGCTGACAGTGCTGGCGTAGCGGGTCTCATCAGAATTAGGCTCTTTTGCCTGGAAAGGAATAAGATGAGTATTTTCCGCTCTGATGAAAAAAATAGCGCCAATCTATTACTTCAGTTTGGCGCTACTTTTCTATTTAGACAAGTTCTCTTTTGGTCTGACCACGATGAGTATCACAATTCCTCCTAGTGCGAGCACCAAACCCAAATAGGCAGCGATATCACCTGCTTGCGTGTAGAACGTAATTTCTTCATTTAAATTAATTTCCTGATTTAAGGCCGCAGGCTGCCACCATTTAGTCTGCTGTACAATATCGCCACGTTGATTGATAAAGCCTGAAATCCCTGTATTTGCCGATCGGGCAACCCAGCGCCTGTTTTCAATCGCACGCAGTTTGGCATACTGTAAATGCTGGTCTTTACCCGAAGTATTGCCCCACCAGCCATCATTAGTGATAATGGCAATAAACTGAGCGCCTTTTTTGACGTATTTGGAAACATAATTGCCCCAGATGGATTCATAACAGATAACGGGTGCGGCACCAATACCGCTCTGGGCATAGAATACGGAAGGTTCAGTCTGTTTTCCGTAGCCACCCGTCGTACCACCGAATGCTTTAAATAAAGGTTTCAGGAAGTTCATCGCTGCCCCAAAAGGCATTTGCTCTACGCCCGGAACGAGTTTGGACTTATGGTAAAACTGAAGTTTGGAGGAATAATCGATCAATGTTGCGGCATTGAAATTATCTTGATATACATTAGGAGCTATTTCACGCGCAGTAGGTGTTTTTGCATAGTTGTACAGCTGATAACTTTCAATACCGGAAAGTACATTGCCATTTTTATATTGATCTAAAAATTTTAAAATGCGCTGGTAAGAATACGTTTCCCTAAAGTTTTCCTCATCAAAATCGCCGTTCTGTGAAAGCGCAGTTTCAGGCCAGATAAAAAACTCTGTATTGGGTTTGGCGACCGAATTTGATAAAGAGAATAAGGTATTTAATTGTTCTTCAGGACTTAAATTGAATTTAATATAAGGGTCAATATTAGGCTGTACGACGACAATCTGTGCCGGATTCTGATGTTCTTCATACTTGAAGTAACGTATCAGCGAGTAGGTACTGGGAACTAATAAGACTGCAGCTAAAGAAGCTATCGGAAAGATCTTACGTTTGATCGGATAAAGTCCTTTTCGATTGAGGTAAAGTGTAAATACCAAGATGTTGACGAGCCAGATCCATATTGTTCCGCCATAGACCCTGTGATGTCATACCATTGGATCAATTGATGAAAACTGGCGAAACCATTGCCCAAAGTCATCCAAGGGAAGGCTAAATCCCAGGATTCGTGTAGAAATTCATAGCTTATCAGAATCCCATTAATCCGAGGGATAACAGAATGTTCGTTTTACGTCGTAATTGCCCATAAAGCCTGAAAGCTAACGCCATTAAAGCGGCGCCAAGGCAAAAAGGGATCAGACTGATGATAACAGCTGCAAAAGGCGGCATAACTGCCGAAATGGAGTTGTATACCCAATAAATAGAGGCCGTATTCCAGACAACTGCGGTGAGTCCTGTAGTAAATATTTTCGGCCTTTCTTTTGAATGTTTCACTCCGGATAATATTTTCCACTGCAATGAGTAGTGGAACAAACCCAATAAATAACAATGGACTGGAATAGGGGATTGGAGGCCAGCCGAACCACAATAAAAAGGCACTTAAAGTGCCAGTAGATAGTTATTTTCACTATATATTTTCTCCATTTATGATTATAAACTGGATAAAACTTCTCTCTTTTTACTCGTATTCCTCTTGGGTAATCAATTGTTTGTCGAAGAGTGTTTTTAATTTTTTGAGCTTTAAGGTAATTTCATCATCTTCCTCTTCTTTGGCGGGAGCAGGTGGGACAATAGGGGCTGCCGAAACGGGAGGAACAGTAGGGGTTGATCCGGTCGGTTGCTGTGCCTGAATTGGCGCCGGTGGAGTTGGCTGGCCGATATATGGACTGTGGTGCCGATGGAGCAGGCGCTGTAACTGCTGGCTGAACCGCTGTATTACTTTCTTGTCGCTCGATGATCACTTCCTTTGCAACTGTTGGAGCAATGACTATTTTTTCTTTTTCGGCGACCAGTTCGGCTTTTTTATAATTTTCAAGTGCAGCTTTGATATATTGATAAAGCTTTCTCGCCTGAACTTTCGGGATATAATCTATGCTCAGATTTTCTCCTGTAAAAGGGATAACAGTCACTTTTGAACCAAATATTTCTTCCTTAAAAGCAATATCCTTGATGTCTTGCCAGCCGAAGATTTCAAAATCAGTGGCCAAGCCCAGTTTGGTAAATTCGCACATAAAAATGCGTTTATTACTAATCGTGATACTATCCGGTAAAATGGTTACAGCAGGTTTCTTTTGAACTGCGATATAATCTATTTTTTCTCCTGGAGTAAGCATATCCTGGACTTTAGTCACCAATTTTTCAATGATTTTTATGTCCTGCCCGTCCTGTGCAAATTGTTCCATATTCATGTCAAATACTTTTTAATACCTAAAGATTGTCAAAATTTATTCCAATCCCGCTACACAAAATACAAATTCTCCTTTAATCGGATTGTTTTCAAAGTGTAATTTTAAATCAGTTAATGTTCCGCGAACATTTTCTTCATAGAGTTTGCTCAACTCACGTGATATCGACCCCTGTCTTTCTGGTCCAAAAACGGTGATAAATTCTTCTATGGTTTTGAGAATACGATGTGGTGATTCGTAGAAGATCATTGTTCTTTTTTCTTCTGCCAAAGCTTTTAAGCGCGTTTGCCTTCCTTTTTTTACGGGTAGAAAGCCTTCAAAGCAAAAACGGTCGTTGGGAAGCCCCGAATTGACAAGCGCTGGCACGAAAGCTGTTGCACCTGGTAGGCACTGTACTTCGAGCCCTTCTTTGATGGCCTCACGTACCAGTAAAAAACCCGGATCTGAGATCGCCGGTGTCCCTGCGTCCGAAATCAAAGCAATATTTTGCCCT
Source organism: Ditylenchus weischeri (assembly GCA_029231635.1). NCBI lineage: Eukaryota > Metazoa > Nematoda > Chromadorea > Rhabditida > Anguinidae > Ditylenchus > Ditylenchus weischeri. The sequence goes on along the minus strand of JAMRYI010001456.1, from coordinate 12,344 downwards.
TCTTTCAGAAATTTAATGATTTCAGATACCGCTTTATGTTCATTGTGCTGATGATGCGCAAATACTTTTTTGTCGATTCCAAAATGTTTTAAAAGCGGAGCACTGGTCCTGGTATCCTCTGCTAAGATGAGGTCCACTTCTTTCAGGACATTGATCGCACGAAACGTCATGTCCTCCAGATTGCCAATAGGTGTCGGAACTAAATATAACATGGTCAAAGTTAAGTTTTTTTTACTATATAATATGCGCTAAAACATTCTGTGCTTTTTGGAGTTTTATTTTAAAGATAATGGTAAACTCCATCACTTTATTTTAAATAAATTATGCAATACATTGAAAAAATTCAAGCACACTTAGGTGCTGAAGCGAGTTATTTGTTAGAATTCGATCGACCCGCGGTTTCCAAATCAATGCTTCACCTACCGGCGGCAAGTTTTATCGATCAGGTCTATACTTCGAGTGATCGTAGCCGCAGGTCTTGCGGAGTTTGGGACAGCTTTTTGGAACGGGACGGTTAGCCAATACCGGGTATCTTTCGATATTGCCTGTGGATCAAGGAATCGAACACAGTGCGGGAGCTTCCTTTGCACCAAACCCGCAGTATTTTGATCCGGAAAATATTGTCAAGCTAGCTTTGGAAGGAAATTGCAATGCCGTGGCATCTACCTTTGGTGTTTTAGGAGCCGTTGCCCGAAAGTATGCGCACAAGATTCCGTTTCTGGTTAAAATCAATCATAATGAACTATTGACTTATCCCAATCGAGCCGACCAGATCCTGTACGGAACAATTCGCGAAGCCTGGAATATGGGGGCAGTTGCGGTAGGGGCGACCATATATTTTGGATCTGAGGAATCAGACCGTCAGATTATCGAAGTTGCAAAAGCATTTGAGGAAGCACATTCTTTGGGGATGGCCACTGTGTTGTGGTGTTATCTGCGCAACTCGGCGTTTAAAGTAGGTGATAAAGATTATCATTTAGCTGCAGACCTGACTGGACAGGCCAATCATTTGGGCGTAACGATCAAAGCGGATATTATTAAGCAAAAACTACCCGAATTGAACGGTGGCTTTAAAGCATTAAATATGGGGAAAAGTAGTTATGGAAAGCTGGATGAACGCATGTATACGCAGCTTTCTTCCGATCATCCTATTGATTTATGCCGCTACCAGGTGCTTAATTGCTTTGCCGGTCGGGCTGGCTTGATCAATTCTGGTGGAGCTTCGGGACAGAATGATATCCAGGAAGCTGTAAAAACTGCGGTTATCAACAAGCGTGCAGGCGGCACAGGGTTGATATCTGGCCGTAAGGCTTTCCAAAAGCCAATGAATGAAGGTGTCGCATTATTACATGCCATTCAGGATGTTTATTTATGCGACGAAGTAAGCATAGCTTAGCAAATGCGCGACCCCTGAGTTCATCAGGTTGAGTCTCAGCATAGGGTTTGCAAGTATAAATCAAATTGTAGAGCGTATCGATTAAGCATTTAATCGATACGCTTTTTCTATGGATAAGGGTTTGTAAAGATCTATTCCATTGAAGACAGACCTTCAATGGGTTGATGAATGTTAACCGGTGCGATGGAAATAGAGTGCCGTAAAGCAGTCAAAAAGCCTTTTGAATGGTGGTTTAGGAATAAAATAGCTTGTATATAAAGGCAAATTTATCTAAGTTTGTTCACTATTTTAAATAACACATTTATATTATGTTGCAATTAAATTATATCCGTGAGAACAGGGATACGGTAATCGAAAGATTGGCTGTCAAGCATTTCAAGGAAATTGGATTGGTCGACGAAATCATCAGTTTAGATGAAGATCGCCGTAAGATCCAATCGGAATCGGACGCACTTTCGGCAGAGGCTAATGCGGCAGCAAAACAGATTGGAGATCTGATGCGCCAAGGTAAAAAAGAAGAAGCTGAAACCGTTAAATCCAAATCCTCGGGATATAAAGAGCAAGTGAAGCAACTTTTAGATCAATTGGGTACAATTGAGGCACAATTGAATGAGAAGATCGTACAATTACCTAATTTACCGCATCAATCCGTTCCAGCAGGTGTAAGTGCTGAGGACAATGAAGTTGTTTTGAGCCATGGCGAAATCCCTGCATTGTCGGAGGATGCATTGCCGCATTGGGAATTGTTGAACAAATATGATATTGTTGATTTAGAGCTTGGCGTAAAAGTTGCCGGTGCAGGTTTTCCTATCTATAAAGGTAAAGGCGCTAAATTGCAACGCGCATTGATCAATTTCTTTTTAGATCAGGCAGCAGAAGAAGGATATGAGGAAGTACAGGTACCTATCTTGGTCAATGAAGATTCTGCATTTGCTACGGGACAATTACCGGATAAAGAAGGACAGATGTACTATGTGGGTAACGACAATCTGTATTTGATCCCTACAGCTGAAGTTCCGGTCACCAATATTTATAGAGACGAGATTGTGAAAGAAGCACAGTTTCCAATTAAACATTGTGCTTATACACCATGTTTCCGTCGTGAAGCAGGTTCATACGGGGCACATGTACGTGGATTGAACCGACTACACCAATTTGACAAAGTGGAGACGGTGCAACTTGTACATCCTGAAAAGTCTTATGAAGTGCTCGAGGAAATGAGTTTATACGTACAGCGTCTGTTGCAGAAATTAGAGCTTCCTTACCGTGTATTGCGCCTTTGCGGTGGAGATATGAGTTTTACTTCTGCATTGACCTATGACATGGAAGTGTATAGTTCTGCTCAAAAACGTTGGTTAGAGGTATCTTCCGTTTCCAATTTTGAAACTTATCAAGCGAATCGTTTGAAGTCCGTTTAAGAATGCTGATGGCAAGATGCAGCTGGCACATACCTTGAACGGTTCGGCATTAGCTTTGCCACGTATAGTCGCAGCGATATTGGAGAATAATCAAACAGAAAAAGGAATTAAGATTCCTGGAGTTTTGGTTCCGTACACTAAATTTGAGTATATCGATTAAATAACAATAAATAAGTTGCTTTTGCACTTATTTAACATGACAGTGAAAGACGCTCAGCCTGAGAAGGTAGAGCGTCTTTTTTTGTTATAACTCGATTTTTAGATGTTTAGAATCATTATAAATTAACTATAATTTTCCTATGAAAAATAATAGAATAGCATGTTAACGTTTTCTTATAACATTGTTAATGTTTTGTTAATTTTGGTTCATTCCGTATAAAATTCTGTCCGGAAATTGTTTGATGACTTTTTATTCTATAATGCTTCTTTTGTAACGATTTGTAAAATTGTGAACTTATTCTTGCGGTATTTCCTGCTAACGATAGATTATGTTAAAAAACTTGTAAAAGCAACTTTGGCTTTCTATATTTGACACCGCTAATAAAAATCGCACTAACTATAATTTACTGTAAATGCTGAAAAGAGCAAATTTTACAGCTGGATATTTATCTAAGGACTGACCCTACATCTACCTGGGGCCCTTTTCCAAAAATATTTTCAACTGTTACTAAATGAACTGCAATAGCATGATATGTTTTTGCTGTTTATTGTCTAGGCAATTATGTTTAGACAGTTATGATAACGGATATAATTTATATCAATATATAGGATTAGAAAAATAATAAAATTAACTAACTAAAACATGAAACAAACATTACTAAGTTTTCTTGTTGGCGGTATGATTCTGACTTCGGTTGCATTCGCTCAAGAAAAAAAGATTAGTGGTCGTGTTACATCTGCTGACGGTAAAGCAATACCAGGGGTGACAGTAGTTGTACAAGGAACTAATCAGGCAACGCAGACTGATGCTAACGGTAATTACTCTCTGAATGTACCGGCAGGTAAGGTTGTCGTATTCCGTTCCGTTGGTTTTGATGATAAAACGATTATTGTTAATAACAACAGTACTGTATTCAATGTCTCTTTAGTAAATCATGACAATGCTTTGGAAGAAGTTGTTGTTACAGCAAATGCAATTAAGAGGGAGAAACGTTCGTTAGGTTATTCTGCGCCAACAATTAAGAGCGACGAATTGACAGAAGGCCGTAATTCGAGTGCGATCAATTCTTTAGCTGGTAAAGTTGCAGGGGTAAACATTACCTCTACATCAAATTCTCCAGGTAGTTCATCTCGTGTTGTATTACGTGGTGGTTCTTCTATTGCTGGAAATAACCAAGCACTGATTGTTGTTGATGGTACGCCGATTGATAATACAAGTAAAGTTGGTGGATCAAGTGATCTTTCAAGTGTGGATTTTGGTAACCGTGGTAATGATATCAATCCGGATGATATCGAATCCGTGACCGTATTAAAAGGCCCTGCGGCGGCGGCATTGTATGGTTCAAGAGCTTCGAATGGTGCGTTGATCATTACAACGAAAAGTGGAAAAAAAGGTGCGAAAAGTGCCATTACATTTAGCTCCACCAATACATTGTCTTCTATTTTGAAGTTACCTGAATTTCAAAATGAATACGGACAAGGCTATGCTGCATTTGATGAAAAGACAGGAGCTTTTATTGATTATGTGAATGATCCGAGGGAAAATGGTTCGTGGGGAGCTCCTTTTACAGGCAATGTTCAAGAATGGGGACAGGCGATAGATGGCGTTCGCCAGAAGAAAGCTTATTCTGCAGTAAAAGATAATGTACGCGATTTCTTTGATCTGGGTATTGCTTCTGACAATAACCTTAGTTTTTCAGGCGGTTCAGAAAAGTCTACATTCTATCTGGGATTAAATGCCTTGAATTCAAATGGTGTTTATCCTGGGAAGAAAGATAACTACAATAAATATGGTGTCAGATTTAATGGAACCACGGAATTCTCTGATAAATTCAGTGCCGGTGTTTCTGTAAATTATAGCCGTATTAACAGTAACAATGTCGGTGGTGGCCAAGGTGGCGGTTCTGTTTATAACAACCTATTGCAGACCCCGCGCGATATTGATGTTAAAGGATTGAAAGATCTTTCAAATCCGTATAATGCGTATGGATATACGGATGCAAACGGTGTTTTGCATGATGATGTATACGGTTATTACGGTGCTTATACCATGAACCCTTATTGGGTATTAGCGAATTATAATAATTACAATGATGTGAACCGCATTATGGGGAACTTCAATGTGAATTATAAGCCGACCGAATGGTTAACATTTCAAGAACGTGTAGGTTTAGACAATTATACCGATCGTAGAAGAGCGCAGTCTCCAAAATATAGCTACCTGCCTGCTGATAACTCTACAGGTAATTATGTGAAAGGAAACGTTCAAACGGATCCAGGAAGTTATAGAATCGATCAATTTAATGTGAATGAAATTGTACATGATTTCATGGCAACCGCTACTCATAAATTTAATGAGGACTGGGATGCATCATTTATGATTGGTAATAATATTCGTCAACGCAAAACTTCGAATAATAGCACTGCTACCAATTCAAGTGGAGGACTTGTAGTACCAGGTTTGTATAATTTAGCTAACTCGAATGGTCCATTGGATCTAATCGAAGATACTTGGAGCAATCGTCGTTTAGTAGGTGTTTATGGAGATTTGAATGTTTCGTATAAAAATATAGCTTATTTACAAGCTACAGCACGTAACGATTGGTCATCCACTTTGCCAAAACAAAATAATTCTTTCTTTTACCCAAGCGTAAGTGGATCATTTGTTCTATCTGAATTGTTTAAACCTGAATTGAAGAGCAAGTTCAATTATGCCAAATTACGTGCAAACTGGGCGCAAGTTGGTTCAGATACAGATCCATATCAATTAATTACAACGTTCTCTAGAAGTACGATTGCTGGCGGTTTTGGTTCAACAACTTTTCCATTTGGAAACGTATCCGCGTTGATGTCAAGTAATACAATTGGAAATGCAGGTTTGAAACCTGAAATCACAACATCATTCGAAGTAGGTGCTGAATTAGGTTTCTTAAATAATCGTCTTTACGCAGATTTCACTTATTACAAAAATAATTCGAAAAATCAAATCCTAAGTATTCCAATTCCAGTTTCAACAGGTTACGGATTTGCCTTGGTAAATGCTGGTAAGGTCCAAAATAATGGTGTTGAATTGACATTGAGAGGAACACCGGTGAAAACAGAGAATTTGACATGGAATTGTTTGGAACATTCACAAAAAATAACAGTAAAGTTATCGAATTGATGCCCGGTGTAGAACAGGTTTCTGTCGGTGGTTTCTCTGGTATGAATATCGTGGCAGCGGTAGGTCGTCCATATGGTGAGTTTTATGGAGTTACAAATGCTACGGACGCTCAGGGTCGTACGATTGTAGATCAGGCATCCGGTATGCCATTAGCTACTGAAAAACCACAATATTTAGGTACCTATAATCCAGATTTCCAAGCATCCTTGGGTACTAACCTGACCTACAAAAATTGGTCAATGAGTGCTTTATTTGATACAAAACAAGGCGGTGTATTCTTTTCAAGAACAAAAGATATCATGGCTTTCGTTGGAACATCTGCTGAAACCGGTGGTGAGCGAATTGCACAGATTTTCCCAAATTCTGTCTACTTGGATGATAACGGAAACTCTATTGAAAATACATCGGTAACCTACGATAAGCAAAATTACTATGGTTCACTGGAGTCTGGAATGAATGTAGTGGACGCAACTTACATCAAGCTTCGTAACTTGACACTGAGCTATAAATTCACGAAAAATCAATTGAAAAACACGCCTTTTGGAGCTGCTTCTATTGGTTTGTTTGGAAATAACCTGTTTATCTGGACGCCAAGCGAAAATAAATATGCTGATCCGGAGGTGAATTCATCAGGTGCTGGTAATGCACAAGGTTTTGATTTTACCGCACAACCTTCACTGCGTAACTATGGCATTAATGTTAAAGTTTCATTTTAAAAGCGAATAAAGTATGAAAACTATAAAATTTAATAATACCAAGAAATTCCTAGTTGTGGCTTTAGTTGCGACAATGGGCTTGACTGGATGTAATAAATTCTTGGATATCAATGAGAATCCAAATAACCCGGAGTCAGCAACACCTAGTTTGTTATTGCCGACAGTAGAAGCCTCAATCAGTCAGGTGGTTGGAAATTCTTTTCAGGTATTTGGTAATATTTGGGGACAGTATTGGACACAAAACCCAACGTCTTCTCAATATAGAGTTATCGATCAGTATAGAATCACCAATACTTCTATGGATAGAGTTTGGGGTAATATCTACAGGGGAACTTTAAACAACGCTGAATTGATTATCAATTCAAAAGTGGCGGATAACGAAAATTATAAAGGTATCGCTCACATTTTGAAAGCTTATGCATATCAGGTTGCAACCGATGCTTTCGGGGATATTCCGCTTTCTGAAGCATCAAAGGCTGATGGAAATTTGAGTCCAAAATATGAAGCTCAGGAAGTTGTATACGATTCAATTTTTAATTATATTGATAAAGGACTATCTTTACTAGCTGTGAAACAAGCAATTCCAGTAGCAAGTCAGGATATGATTTTCAATGGCGATCTTGAAAAATGGAAGGCTTTTGCTAATACCTTAAAATTAAGAGCTTATTTACGCCTTTCTAATGTGAACGCAACCAAAGCTGCTGCAGGTATTAAAGCACTTTATGCGAGCAATGCTGTTTTCTTGAATCAAGATGCGACAATCACTTATACAACAACAGGGGGTAATGAAAATCCTTTCTACAATGAAATGGTTGGTTTAGGAAAAACTCAAAATGTTGTAGCTAGTGGAACCGTTGTGCAAGCTTTTGTCAAAAATAATGATCCTCGCAGATTTGCTTTCTATGACAAAGTTGAATACACAGATCCAGAAACGAACGAACCAAAGATACAGGATACAATTGCTTACATTGCTCAAGGGACGTATTCAAGTAATTCAAAAAAATTAGTATCTACTCCTTCTCCAATGGTTGGAGGTAATGCCATGAGTCAAACATCTGCAGTAGCACCAGTAAAACTGTTTTCTGCAAGCGAAAGTTTGTTCTTACAGGCTGAGGCAGTTGTAAGAGGTTGGGGAACGGGAGATGCACAGAGCTTATATAGTGCTGGTATTACAGAGAGCTTTAAGGCAACAGGTAACGCCGCAGATGCTGCCAAATATATTGCTGATGCGCCAGATGCTAAATTCACTGGCGATGTGGAGGCTAAAGTAAAAGCTATTATCACACAAAAGTATTATGCAATGTGTGGTTTCCAAGGCTTCGAAGCTTGGACTGAATGGCGAAGAACGGGGTATCCAACCTTCTTTGTTAAATCTGCAGCTTCAACTTTAGGTGAAGACAGAATGCCTTTGCGCATGCCTTACGCACTTAGTGAAGCAACAACAAATAGCAATTATCCAGGTAACGTTGTAATCTATACACCGGTATGGTGGGACGTTAAGTAGTCTCTTAGATTATATACTTGTGGGAGCGGCAATTTCGAAAGAAATTGCCGCTTTTTTTCGCTATAAATAGCAGGGATATCCATACTTAATTTTATTGGAAAAATTTGGGGTTGAGCCCCGACATATTTTCTGGCTCATCAAAAAACACAAGGAAATCCCAATTATTTTACTGTGCTTTCTATAATATCCTGTTTCATCCATGTTTAGTTTAATAAAGGTGACTAGGTTTGTTTTATTCAAGAGAATATTTGAATAATAGATCTCGAAAGTGATAGTTTTCTGAAAATTATCATTTTGTTGTTAGGAAGGCCAAAAAAAGTAAATAATGTACATTACAACATCTCTACCGAATGGTTGAAAAAATAAGTAGCTCTTATTTTTTATGATTCTAGTTAAATAGCTAAAAGCTCCGATTAAAATATTCGGTACGGTTTATCAGTACACTTTTGTGTAGAATTAACCAATAGGCATATAAAATGTATTTAAAATTAGTATGCTTGCAAACTTATATAAAAATGAAAAGATATTTGATGTTTATTGCACTGCTAGGGCTAGGCTTTAGCGCGTGTAAGAAAGAAGAAGCCGTAAAACCTAAAGAAGAGACTATTGTAATTGATGGCGAAGAATTCGGAAAAGACTTTGTTTACACCACTACCTCGAAAATACTGAATATACCAAAAGACAGTATTCACTACAATTCAAAGACTCACACCTTGAACATAGACTATCTCAATTTTTCCATGAATATGGACAAGTTTGCCACTGATTTAAGAACCGCTAAAGCTGGCAAATTATGGAAATAAGAAGATTTTTTATTGCAATTTTATTTATTTCCTTATGTAATTTAGGATTTGGACAACGAATTAGGTTAGAATCGGCTGGGCTTACAAACGTTTCTTTTAAAGGAAACGTCATATTTTTAAAATATAATGCTCCTACCGCTATGAGATTTTATTTCATGATGTCCAAACCAGCAATTGCCCCTTGGTCTGGCTTACCTGTGAAAGGAGAAGCTAAGTTATTCTACTATAAAGATAATCAGGAGGTTGTTTTGGTAACGGCTCCTTTCACTAATGCTGATTGGCCGTCTGGAGGAACATTTTCACAAATGATTCAGAAAGATTTTACAGTTCCAGCAAATACTGTGACAGTTAGTAATCCAGTTGTGGATGTGCAAGCTAGGTGGAGATATTATAAAGAAGGCTATCCTGACCCTGAGACTACAAATGGATGGACCGAGTGGTATTACGCTAGCACAAGGCCTTTTGCTCTTAATCCAGATGAAATTCCTGCTTCCAGTTTTAGCGGATCAAATTCCACATGTGGAGAAAGTGTTTACACAATTACAAATCCTTATAAAGTAACTCTTGAAAACGCAGCTGGTATTGCTACATTGACATCATTAGGGAATAATCAGTGGAAAGTCATTAGGATTGGAAATGCTGTAGGAACGGTCATCCTTAGATCAACTTATGAGGGAAAAGTATTCAATTATCCTATTGAAGTAAGTTCTGAAATGAAAGGTACAATAGATGGGCCAGTTGGAATCAAGCAAGGATGGAATGATAATTACTTCTATTTTAAACCAGAACCTGGTATGGATTATACAAACGTAAATTGGTCGGTAGATTCACCTCATCTAATTACCACCCAGGTAGATAAATATACTTTTAAAATTTCAGTTCCGACAAATTATCCTTTGATGGACAAAGGAAGAGGAGACGATGTCGAAATCTATATTAGATCGAATGGAGAGTGTGGTGTAATGGAAAAATCTCGTATATTAAGAATATTACCAGCAAGACCTATTAAAAACTAGAATATAAAAGCCTAGACTAAGACTCTAGGTTTTTTTTGTATTTTCCCTAAAACCTATCAGATCTCTTTCGTATGCTAAATTTGAAAATGATAAAGAGCAATGCATCTTAATAAACCCTAGTTTTCTAAAGAACTTCGGTTTAGGGATTTATTTTCTATGGTAACTTTAGATGTTCGATATTTTGAGGAGATATTTTTATTAACTACTTTTCTGGTAAACAAACCGCCCGTTCTCATCTTTCTTACTTGTCAGTTTAGGTGTTCCTTTTTGTACCTTTGCATGCCTTTAATGCATTCGCAAGAAACAATGGACGTATTGTGCTACCAAGTTCCTTCTCATAGTCTTTGAGAATTTGTAGCGCATTTTTATTTTCGTTAAAGTATCCTGTGGAAATTTGATGAAATACCCAATCTTTAACAGATTGTTCCGATATTATACTTGGGGATTGAAGTAATACATCTTTTCGTTCAGCAGATAAGTCGCCTAAAAGTTCTGTTCGACCATCTTTGAAGAATTTTTCAGCTTTATAAACAACTGGAGCCGATTCATTCCTTGCTACAGATATTTGAATTGTATAATCTATTTGAGTTATATCTGGAACTATTTGCTCAATGCTACAATCGAAAATCTCACGGAATATATTATTAAATGGCACGGAGTAAATTAAAGTATGGGTGGGATCTTCAGCGTCACGAACATAAAAGTCGCGTTGGCCAATGAGAAAAGATAGCTCGAATTGACTATAACCTCTTTTCTTCCTCAAAAGAAATACATTGAGCATTTTTTCGACCTCTATTCGTGGCATTGTAGTAATGTTAGTTATTTCAAATCTAAGATCAACTTGCATAAAATTGGCCATTTCTTTGACCACAAAGATACTAATCCTTTTTGTGTTTACTGACAAGGATGTATGTATTAAGGTCTCCTTTAAGCACTATTTTGAGTCTTTTACCGTTGCCCTTTACAGCGCGTTCTAATGGACGGGTAAAGTCTTTTGCTTCCCAATTTTGATTTTGGACTTCATTGGCTTTAATCACAATTTCATTTAGGGTCTTTGCTTTTCTGAAAAAAGTTTGGTCTTCCATTAACGCATTTAGGGTAGGCGCTGGACCCGCACCAGGTGGGATAGGAGGAACTTCTTTGAGAACTTTATCATTAGATAAAATTTCTGCGGGATAGAAGTCATATATCCTGTAATCTGTTTTGATGATAGAGCTATCTCCTGAATCCTTAAGTTCTTGTTGCCTCATTTTTGCAATTTGAGAAAAGTATATAGCAATTTCACTCAAAATCTCATCATTGTATTTTGAGTTATGTGCTCGACTTTCAATATGTCCAATATATTTCTCTCCTTTCTTTAAAAAGTTTGAAAGCTCTTCTGCAACGATATTTAAATCTAATCTTATACGTCTTACCTGTATAATCAAATAAAGCTCTATAGGAAATAAAAACCAAATATTTGTAGCCATAAATAAAGGAAGTAATAAGATATCCTTATGCTTTATGTCTTAAATAATTTGATTTTTAAATTCTATTTTATTATCTTTGTTTTAGAAAGATATTAGATCAGTCATCTATAGTTTAGGTGTTTAAATCAAGAGTCTTTCGCCTGTAATTTCTCACGCCACAACGCAAGGCAGTAGTTTAAATACCCACGTCTATACTTTTATGCTATATTTGCATGTAAGATAGATGTGGGCGCTACTGTAAATCCGTGTTGTGTAAGGCGTGAGAACTTTATTTCAGGTACGGTTTGTAGCCCCACATTTATCATTAGGAAACTACCGACAAGACTCGTTACCAATAAACGAGTTATGAACAAAAAACAAAGATCAAAAACATCATCACTGCCCCCGAGTAGCTCGGCTGGTTTGGCCAAATAAGATTTGGCTTCTCTCGCCATGGAACGCGTAACGCCAATATTATACACCTTTGTGATCCCTCAATCAAACGCGCTCTGGCTCCCAGAATGAATTAATTATTACTAATGTGAACTGAGTAACATCAGGCTCCCAATAAAAAGCTGATTTCGATCGGAAGGGGCATGCTATGTACTTTCGGTTATGATTTATCTACTGAAAAATGAACAGGATTTTAGCGCTACAATTTGCTTTTGATCGTATGATTTATGATGTCCATTGCCTCGATTATGACCCTATAAAGGAGATT
>JAMRYI010001400.1:0-26455 GCA_029231635.1 Ditylenchus weischeri | reverse complement strand
AAAAGTGTCTTTTTGGCAAAGCCACAGGGGAACCAAGGCATGTTTTTAGTGCCACAGGTTAAAATCCTGGTGGTAGCTGGTAGTTATTTTTAAAGCAAATTAAACATGCTCAGCACGAATTATTTATAGTTTGTGCTGGAAAAAAAATTAATCTGCCGTATTCTCTCTAATAGACGGGCCTCCTCAAAGGGGGGTTGAAAAATATACGGGTCCTCTCTATTAGAAGGGCCCTCTCTAATAGACGGGCCCCTTAAAGGCATGTCCATAGTTGTACGCGAAAAAAAATCGGCGCCGGGCGCACCACCGCGCGTCGGTATCCCAAAAAATTGGCGCCGGGCGCGGAACCGGGTGCCGAGCTTTGAATAAGTGAATTATATACTACAGGGTGCTCCAAAAGTCCTGACACGGACATAAAACTTAAAAAATCTCTATTAAAACACAGCAACTCAAAAAAGCAAAACACCATAAGAAAGCTCAGACAATTCTGCACAAGATACCTAATTCGGATTTCAAAATAACGATCATTTGGTTTGACAGAGGCACGAATTCTTTTTCGCCAACTTTCGACCAGCGAGGCGAACAAATTCACCAATTTAATTGGCTTGCCGCACCCTGTAAATTGCACTTTACTTGTAACTCAAAAAGAAGCATTCTAATGCCCTGACTAATGTCTATAAAATTTGTGTTGAACTACAATTTTTCTTCGGTTATACAAGAAGATATGACGATTTTAATGAAGGTCACTTTTTAGCACAAAATCTAAAAATGTAGCAAACGTTAAGAAAAATTAAGATAGAAGTCATCAAAACACTTGTATCTTTTCTTAACCTAAACGAAACGATCTCGCTCACCACTTATTTTGAAGCCAAGAACACGGGATTTTGAATGACCACTAAACTGACCACAACTGAAACAACTAAATTAAATTTGAATTTGTTCGCCTCGCTGGTCGTAAGTTGGCGAAAAAGAATGCGGGCCTCTGTCAAACCAAATGATCGTTATTTTGAAATCCAAATTAGGTATCTTGTGCAGAATTGTCTGGGCTTTCTTATGGTGTTTTTGCTTTTTTGATATTGCTGTGTTTTAATAGAGATTTTTTAAGTTTTATGTCCGTGCCAGGACTTTTGGCGCACCCTGTAGTAAACGATCCAAGTTTTTTTTATTTTACTTCTACTTTATGTATTTCAGACAATAATATGCTTTGCATATTCGACCTTGTACTTGCCGGCGCCACCGCAGACCTTTCACTATGGCACCGGCGCCACCACCACCGCCGATCTTCAACTATACCGCCGGCGCCACCGCCACCGCCACCGCCACCGCCGACCTTCTACTATACCGCCGGCGCCACCGCCGACCTTTTACTATGCCGCCGGCGCTACCGCCGCAGAATAGCACAAGCAGAATCAGAAGCGTAATGTCACAAGCAGAAGCAGAATTACAGTCAAAATTCTAGTCAAATTCTGCTTCTGCTTGTGACATTATGCTTGTGCTATTCTGCTTCTGCTTTTTGAAAACACTGTATGCAGCCCATAGTTAATTTCGTGACAAAAAAGTGGGAATTCAAATTTTCCGATCTTTTTGTAGTTCGGGAAAGCAAGATTGACCCTGTTCTTACACGCTTTCTCACTTTGGCCTACCATACCAAGGCTATACCTCAGTGTTCCTAAACATCAAAAAAGCAAAAATTTGAATTCTCGCATTTTTTGCTGACTCAATTGCATTAGCAAAATGGCTAAAATTGAAAATACTGTTATGTATTTACCTCCTCAAATCGTGAAACGAGTATTTCTCGGTGTTTTTTCAATTGTGAAATTTGTTTTTTGTGTAACATGTAGCCCTGAATCTCTAGTTTCAATAAGCTATCAACTAGCTCGATGTGTTCCGAAAATAGTTGAGGAAAATTTGTTTTTATGAAACTACTCCTTATTTTTCAAAACCTATTATTCTCTCACTTTCACACATCAAGCTAGTTGATAGCTCATTAGAAACTAGAGATTCAGGGCTGCATGTTAAACAGAAAAGATAAATTTTACGATTAAAAGACACCTAAAATACTAGTTTTTGCGATTCGAGGAGGTAAATACACATTTTGTGGAGGTAAACACATAATTTGAGGAGTGTTTCCACCAACAGCCTCCATGAATTACGTCTGACCAGTATGTAGGCGTTTTGCACCTTTTTGATCCTTTTTTGAATTTACGCCTTTTCCTAATTACGATATTTTTGTAGCTTAGGACGCATGTTTGAGCCCAAGTTAAATTTTTTTTGAATTGCAAAAAACTAAAAAATAATAATCCAGTAAGGTGCTAATTCAAAGAAAATGAGAAAAGGTGGACAAAAAATGGTAAATTCTCGATATAAAATGTTCAGCGATTGATTCTTGAAGAGAAAACACTGAATTTCGTTGTCTTAATTCAGGGTTGCCAGAACGTCTGATTTGGCAGAAATGTATTGATTTTTGAAAAGGTGTTTGATCTTGTCTGATTTTTCAAATATGTTTCAAAATGAACGTTATTTTAGTCGTTTGTTAAAGATTTTGCCGGTTGCACAGTATTTTCCGTTGTTCATCTGACTGTATAATTAACTGTGGATGTTTTTACCTTATTAATTCTTCTGTTTTAGTTATTTGAGATGACTCCAGCTCGAAAGCACAATTAAAGGTCGAATATGCAAAGCAAATTATTGTCTGAATGTCATATGTTATGTTTCAGTGTCGGAAAAATGGTCTTTCAATAAAGAATGTTAAAATTTTTTGATTTCTTTGTAGTTGTCTGATTTTTTCCTACAAAATCTGATTTTTATGGAAATATATTGATTTTCGCGGTCAAATTCTGATTTTTGAAATTTTTGTCTGATTCCGCGAAAAAATATCTGGCAACCCTGTCTTAATTACTACCATCAGTCAAAATGCTTTGGGTGACTGTTGATATGCTGATACAGAGCAGGAGACTATTTATTTTCCGGAAGCCAATTTAGAACTAAGGGTATGCATATGCCGAATGCACAAGGGAATACATGGCGTGTTTGCTGGAACATTCGAGTATGGTATGTCGCTGGTCAAAATTTGGCAGTTTCTAGCCGCTGGTGTGTGAATATCACCACAATATGATTTTTCAGGGTGATAATAAAGTAATTTAAATGAAAATTTACACGAAGAAGGCAAGAATGATGTGGAAAAGAAATAATAGGAACGACAAACAACCACACAACAACAAAAAAATTGAGTAGTGTCCACAGAGAATTTTGAGCACAAAAGCAAAAATATCTGTCTCGCGAGACAAAAAACACGTCTGGCGATACTCTCGAATAATTTTGTCTCGTGTCTCGCGGGAGTCTGACGAGGACTTAAATACAGTATTGGAAATCATAGTGACTGCGCCGTCTGCGGGCCGGCCCGTCCTCCGATCCGGTCGGACGGGGCCGGCTTTGATTAGACAGGACAGCCGGCAGAAGGCCGGTCGAATTTTTTTCAAATAGGACGGTACAGTGGACAGCATGCATACCGTATTTCCTCTAATAGAGCCCCCGGGGGCTTTATTTTTTGGATGCCCGAAAATCGGAAAATTTGGAATTCGATCTCGAGATTTTTGGGTGCTCAACTAAAATCTGAAAAGTGCAATCGGTAGAGCTCGTGGGAGTTAAGAAAACGCGTAAAACAGCTTTGCAAAAAATTGACTCTGGACTGAGATATAGGTCCTCAAAGTTAGGGGGGGGGGCTCTATTAGAGGAAATACGGTAACTTAAAAAAATCAGGACGGAACGGTGGACAGCCATTTAACAGAAAAACAACAGGAAGACCGACATAGCAAATGCCATGGCAGATGCCTGCCACTCCGTAAGTTTATTCAATTTATAGTTTGCTTTACTTTTTCTTCAACAAAATATTGGAATATATTTTCTCGGCTATTCATTGCGGAAAATTTCAACGAAACTGTAAAATCAAAAAGAAGCTAACTTTTTTTATATCAAAAACTTCAAAAACAAACAATATATATTGAAATTTTTCTTTAATTCGTTCAAATATTTTTGCACGAGTCCTGATCTCAGCGGATCTTTGTATGTGAAGATCTGGCGCATCCAACAGGGTGATATGCCCATCTGTTTCAACACTAGACTGCCAAATCTCTTTGTTCAAAACGTTTTATTATGATAATCGGCAATTGTTTACCTTTCGAAAAATAATTTGCATCAAACTTTCCAACTTTTAAGCAACTACTTTTTGCATTACTTAGATTACAAATCGGTTTGCTATCATACATTTGGAACTTTTTTTTTATCATTTATCAAACCTTGATATAACGAAACCCTTGATATAATTAACATACTTGTTGGACCCCATATATTCGGTTAAACTTCGTTTTATCGCATAACTTAGAATCAAGTTTTAACACGTTTTTAGACGTTTTAAGCTCTGTTATGTGAAGAAAACGTGTTTTTTTGAATTGGGAAAGCGGTTTTTGAAGAATTTCAAAAACCGAACCAAACCAAAAATTTTCTTTTAGTTTATGTGTTTTTTCGGTCGTGTACTTGTTTTTGCTCTTGCTTTTGTTTAATTCATTGCATTGTTATAGCTCTTTATGTCTCTGAATCTGATTCGACTGCACGAAATCTGTAAAGATCCGATGGTTTTTTGGTTATAAACGTATCGTTAGTGGAGATAAAATGACCAAAATGTCTAAAAATGAAAACTTTTTTTCAAAAACCGCTTTCCCAATTCAAAAATCACGTTTTCTTTACATAACAGAGCTTAAAACGTCTAAAAACGTGTTAAAACTAGAGACAGAAAGAGGCCTTCGGGCGGGATTTCGGAACAGGATTTTTGGCGATAAAAAATCGGGATCGGGATTATTGTTCAAAAATTTCGGGATCCCGACGAAATTTCGGGATTTTTTCTAATTCTATCTTTTATTGACAACACTATGTACAAACAAGAACAACGGAACAAATATAATAATTTTAGTAAGAGTAATTGACCTGTGGCAACGCCTTGTGCAGCTTCGGCTTTTTCTGGCAGTAATTTGCTTCTCCTGTAGTCGTACACGTCGCGGACAACGGAGTAGACTTGCTCACTCGGCTGGCTTGTAGCTGGTGCAGATAGAAAGCGACGAGCAAGCTTAGCCAAAACGGGATACACCGATTCATTTGCCTGAGCAAAAAGTTACAGCCTCTTAAAAGTTGCCAAAAACCACAGGGGGACCAAGGCATTCTAGGGTGAATTTTGGATTGCCTTGGGGGACCAAGGCATGATCACAGATTCAAATCCTGGTGGTAGCATGTATGATTCTTTTGACCTTGCGTGTATGCAATATCGGCGCCAGCTTATATGCTGCATAGCGGCATCGCCAAATTCTGGTGTAAATACCAATATGCAGCTCAATCACAGCAAAACCGTTATGGCAAAAAAATTTAAGCGAGAAAACAGGAAGAACTAAGATGCGAGAAACGATTGCAATGAAAAAAAGCGGCAGCAGAAATTTCTTTCTCTCTTGAAAATTTTCTATAAGATCTGATGCAACGAAAGTTTTCTATCTAGTTTTTGAAAGTAGCCTATTGTCTAGATCGATGTAGGGCTACATGCTTGTGCAAAGAACGATAACAAAGATCCAAAGAAAAATGCCAAAATAAAATGTATTACAGTCAAACCTCGTTATAGTGCGATCCCGATTTAGTGCGACCTTGTGTTGGTCAAAAGTCTTTAAAAGTCTCGATATTGCGGGTCCCGATATAGTGCGAGTCTAGTTATAGTGCAAATGTTTTTCGGTCTTCATGGGTCACACTGTAACGATGTATGACTGTAGTGAAATTCAGGCTTTTGAGGGCCCAAATCAATTTGATTGGTTTTTATAGCTTTTTTATTTTGCACTATTTTTGTAATTTTAGGAAAGTCTTTCACTATTTCAATGCAGTTGTTTCAACGATGTTCTCCAGCAAGGTTGTTCATCTTCACAATTCTCTTTACCGTAAGTACTCAAGGCTTTAACCAAAGTCGACGTGTAGGTTCATGGAATTTTTTTTCTGTGAGTAAATATCTAAAAGCTTCCTTTTTCATTAAAGAGGTCAATTGTGTTTAGCTGTCTTCCCCCTCCGATTGGCTTTTCAATAATCTTTTGACAAGATCAAAGGTAAAATACCATTATTATTTACTTACCCCTGGTCACACTCCTTGGTCTTGGTCACAGTCGAAGTAGGCTTTTTTTAAACTTCTTTTGTAATCAGGGAGAATTTTTTCTGGTACTTTTTTGTGTCTTTTATACCAAACAATAGCTTAAGATCTAAGCTTTCCTTTGCATCAATTGAAAAACACAACAATCATGTACATGATGATGCAAAAGTTGGCTGTTCGCTGTACCTCGACCAACCTACAAATTTTATAGTATTACATGTACTTTTGTCATATAAATTAAAAGTTTTTTGATGTAGAAGAAAGCTTTAGATCCCGTGCTATTGTTTGACATAAAAAAAAAATGATACTAAAAAAATCCTCTCTAGTCGCAAAAGAAATTTAAAAGTTGACCGCGACCAAGAACAAGTAGTGTGACCACATTCTTAGAAAAACGGTGTTAGAAAATTGGTGGATTTAGCGTTGTTCCACCAACTGTCCAACTGCTCTTATCAATGGTATAAATACTACAACAATTCTGATAACGGTCAATACCTTTGCAGGCCCTCCAGTAACTGATGGACTGGTCCAAGGAACACTAACCCAAAAAGACAATTCCACAGCTGGCTGCACAAGTGTTGAGCTCACATGCACCGGTTTAAACCCCGATACAGACAACGTCAGTTTATTCAGAACCATTTATTTTTGAAAAGTAGTGGTTATTTTGACTTTTCAGGCCCTTACATCACTGTCAGTTTATATGCAAGGCAATTCTTCCGATCAGTCTGGGTTATCAGTAAGTTATTGAGTAGATTTTGGTTTTTGTGATTCCACTGTAATTTAGGTATACGATTTCATCAAAGGTATTTTTCTATAAAAGTTGTTAAACAGTAGTAGTCATGAGAAAGTAATCTTGCTCCGGGAAAAAAACCAAAATCATGCGGACTATAACCAGAACCATTGATTTCTGACGCTGACTTTTTAGATGCAAAGGTGTTAATCAAGGCATGGGAATCAAAATTTCTAACAAATACATTTCGGCCATTTTTTTAAGAAAAAAATAAGCTCATTCTGAGCTTATTGCACAGTTTCACGGCCAAAAATTTTGGCGCCGGGCGCCAGCACTGGTCCACCAAAAAATCGGAGCCGACTTTGAAAAATTTTCGGAGCTGGCGCCGGCGCTGGACCTCTTTTGACTGAAATTTGTGAGGCGCCCATGCATTGCCATTTAGAGAAAAAGGTCTTGAAGAAAAAGTTCGAAAATAGGGTCCTGACAAAAGTGCAAGTTTTTTTAAAAAGTATGTTTCAAAAAATTAAGGATTGAATCGTTCCGTTTTTACTTGTTTTGCATCGAGGAAAAAAAGAACTGCTGGTCTTCGTCTTTTCTCCATGTAACGCAAGGGCATGCCTTTTTAACACTTAAAAGCCAAGTTGTACTAATTGGAATTTTGTGCTGATTAAGATAATAGAAAAAAATCTTCGTTTGAGCCCATTTTGCAAAAGAAAAATTGACACTAGTGTAATATATAACCACCCCCCCCCCCTCTCCTACACCTTTTCATAGACTTGAATACCACCGCAGACTTTCGGAATGTTGTATGCTTAGGAAATAAGCCATGTTCTAATCGAATTATTGCGAAAAAAAATTATTAAAAAAAAACATATCGGATAGAGAAACTCTTCAGAAACGTTTTAAGTAATTATAAAAGCACACACAGAACTGGACAAAAAGTATCTGAGTAAAAAGCTTTTTCTTTTTTTTTGTTAGTTAAATATTGATACGACTTTCAAACCATCCCATGAAATGGCTTTTTTATTTTAAAATCTTAGGCGAAGGTCCAATTACCCTCACAGTGGAATGTGATGACTCAGGGCAGTGGAGTGTAAATGGAATGGAAATTGGAAGCACGGTTTACTGCGAGTGTAAGAAATCTTTAGAAAAACACATCCCAATATTAAATTTTTCGTGGTTCAGCTACGCCACTGGAGAGCACTACTGAGGCATCAACAACTACGGAGGCACTGACCACCATCAAATCAACAACCACAGCAACTGCCAAGCCTTCCACTTCTACTACCAAAAGTCCATCCACCACTACTGAAGAGCCAACCACGCCTTATATTACTACTGAGGAGCCATCCAGCACGACAACTGTGAAAACAAGCACTTCTAGTACTCCACGGTCAACCTCCTCTTCCACCACTAAGCAGCCATCCACTTCTAAATCTTCCACCAGCACTGCCACTGAAGAAGAGCCTTCAACCAGCACCACCACCTTACAACCGTCAAGCACCACCACTAAACAGCCTTCCAGCACGACCACTAAAAAGCCAACAACTACGTCGGTTAAGCCGTCAACTTCCACTTCTACTCCAAAGCCATCCAGCACAACCACTGTAGGCAGAACCAATACTCAGGAGTCAACTACTACTGAAGCACCTACATCGACCACTCAAAAACCATCAAGCACGAAAACAACTGAGGCATCCACTACTACTAAAAAATTTAGTACGACTTCAAAGCCAAGCCTCACTACTCAGGAGCCGACCAGTACTCCAAAGCCATCCAGCACAACTTCCGAGTCTACTAGTAAATCACCATCCACCACTACAGAAAAGCCATCCACTTCAATTAAAACGACCAGCTCTGCTAGCACTACAGCTAAAGCACGCAGAACAACATCACAACAGCCTTCGACTACTACTTCAGCAACTAGCACATCTCAATCTAATTCACAGTCAACAAGTACACGTTCACAGTCGACAAGTTCACAGTTAACAACAAGCTCATTTATACGACCAAGCACCACAACCACTTCCCTAGAACCAATCAGTTCCACGACTCCTGCAACCCCAAGCACTAAATCTACAATCCAAACCACTTCACCAACATCCACCAAGCCATCTACGACAACTGAATCTACCACTACTTCTTCGCCAACAACACCGACCACTGAGAAAAGTACAACCAGAGGGTCGAGCACTATAACATCAACAACTGCACCGCCGACCACTTCTTTGACCACTCCAATTAAAGCATCCACCACAACATCTGATGGGCCGTCGACAACCGCTACCACTACTAAGGCAACTACTACTTTAGCAGCCACTACGAGCACAACGCAGCCCCCTTCAACTACTGCTGCAGCTACGAGTGCTGCTACTACTGCATCAAGTAATACCAGTGGTAGCTGCTGTGCATCCGGAGAAGGCAAGTGGGGTGATTGGAAAGCCACCAGTACTTGCACTAAAGATTGTGGAAGTTGTGGCACTCAAACTCTGACTAGAACTTGTTTGTCGGATCCTAATGTTTGCCCTTGCGTGTAAGTTGTTTCAAACAACTTATTTGTCATTGAAAAGTCTTAGAAAATAATTGAAAATTAAAAAATTGGTTTGCAGCGGAAACTCGGCCATAACTGCAGAATGTAACACTCAACCGTGTGAGTATCCTGAAAAATCATGTTGTTCATCTAAAAGTGCACAGTCGATCGGTAAGTTACACATTGGGATTCTAAAAAGTCAGTTTGAAATTTTTTATACTTTAGATGGAAAAATCCAATGTGGACCATTAGTAAGTTTTTGATAACACGAGATACACTGAGTTACTGGATCATTTATGGGGCTACGAAAAAGGCTAGGAGCAGTCCTTTGCAAAATTATCCCGGTGCTTACATAGGCGAGTCGAGGTCAACGTTGTTGGTGATCAGAGAGGATTTTTTTTATACTTTTTGTTATTCTTTGTATATTAAACGAAAGCTTAGATTCTGAGCCATATTCTACGTCAGAAATTATTTGATAAATGTGACAAAAGTAAATATAATGTATAGGCTTGTCGAGGTCCAGGTCCTTCAGCTTGGAACTCGACCAACCTCCAACTTTTGGGCTGTTATATACATTTTGTCACATCAATGTCATAATTTCTAATGTAAAATATAGCTCGTTTTTTTCTATCATAAATGATCACTAATCCCTCTTAATATTTGCTGATCAGCTAAAAATGCCTCTAAATGTCAAAGATGTGACTTGCATCTGAAAAAAACACTATGTAGTAAGATGTAAAAACTGATGCAACCAAACAAATACATGTACCGTATTACCTAGAGTTGTGGAATGGATAATTATCCGGACAATTATCCGGATTATTATTCGTAATTAGCCGACCATATAAAATACGGCTAGTTATAATTCGTTTTTACCATCAGTTACTTTAGTGAAAGGTCAAACCTGGAGCTTGAGTTATTTCAAGCGTTTGCAAGAAACGGATGTGAACGAAAAGCTGGTCATCGTGGGCTACTGCAACTTCCGCAATGCTCGTTATGCAAACAACGCTGGACGCATGGAAAAGCATTTGGAGATATTCTTTTCTCATACATATATCTGTTTTTATTTTGTGTTTCAGGATTGCAAAAAGGTTTGAACAGAATTTAGAGCGCAAATCAATCGCCTTTGAAGAAGCCAAAAGTTCGTATTAACAAAGACGACTTAAAGCTGACCTTATTTTCTACCACAAAATAATTTAAAAAAAAATCGATATTAATCTAGATATTCCGTCTCTTCAGTCATTCTATAACTTCCGACAACATAAAGCTATTGTACCCTTCTCTAAATCAGATTTCCGATTCCACTCTTTCTTTGTTCGGACACCTAAAATTTATTATGCTCTTCCAGCTGAAATTGTTGCTTCCCCTACTATAATTCAGGAAAAAACTCAAAGAATGTGATCTAAATGCTTTTGTATTGTAATTATTTTAAGGAAATATGTATTTTTTTTTCGTCGCGCACTAGTTGCGTAAACAATAAATAAATAAATAAATAAATAAATAAATAAAATTAACTTCCAACTTCCAAGAAACCAAAGCTTTCCGAAGCCGGACGACTGAGCACACCGGGCAACGACAACGTCAGCAATTCTTCTCACAAGGGTTTGTCTTTGAGATATTCTGAGGCTTTGAACAACATACCAACAGCATAACAGCACTTTACAGGTTTTTACGACCGGCAACATCGCTCCGAAAAATCCCTTCTTCCAGCAATTTGTGGCCAATCTCCGTACATCATACAAGCTTCCGTCGCGAGATTACAAAGTTTCCGAAGGTTCTGGTGCCCGCAGAATACAACCGAGTCCAGAATAATTTGGAGGAGGCGACAAACAAGGTGTGAATTTTGTTCTTGGTTGTTATTGCTATTTATCTGCTCTAAGGCTCATTTCATGGCGATCTCATCGAACGGGTGGACAGATGTTTGAATTCTCTCATAAACGTAGTTGCGCATATTCCAAAGCCGTTCCTTTTCGACACCATCGATGAAACGTCTTGTGAGGTGGATGGAGGGATTTAAAGAGTCGAGCATACAGGTATATTTTGCGGAGTTGTTAAAGACTTTTCAGTGTTTGCTCTCGCCTGGCAAACAATGGACGCACTCACTTGGTGGAAGGCATGGTTCTCAGATAAGTTGCTATGCCAGGTCGTTCAAATGCTCAATAATGTGCCGATCTCCGCTGCCCCAACTGAACGAAACTGGTCTCTCTGTGGAGGAATCCACACAAAGCTTCGAAATCGGTTGGTAGCTTTATATCTTTTGCAAATAATGCTTTTCATGGCCATGCAAATTATTTAGAATGAAGGTTGACCAGCCAAGTCGTCTTCATTAAGCACAATCTCCAGTTAGAATGCGCCGGTCTATTCAAGAAGGGGCGTACGTCAAACGCCGAAGAGGAAGAAGACGGAAGTGGAACAGAAATGGAAGATGAACAAAATTTTGCAGATAATGATTTATTCCTCGATGATTATGATTGAACCGCCATGATATGTGTTGATATGTAGTTGTCAATAAAGTTGGTTTGTGTATAAATTCAAGGATTTGCGCCATTTTTTGATAATAACCGATATAAAATCATAATTAGCCGAGCTTTGGCTAATTATGGATAATTATCCGGATAATTATCCGATTTTTAATTACCCGGCTACCCAAGCAACTCTAGTATTACCTCTAATAGCTCCCCATATTCCATTAACTCCCCATGCTCTAATAACTCCCCATGGGAAGTTATTAGAACCAGTTTTAAAAAAAAACCTTAGTTTGTATTAGAAGTTATACCAAGATGAAATTTTTTTTACTTATTTGTTAGCAATTCAGTGTAAAGATATAACTTTTACAAACGAGAAAAAAACTGGGGTTGGGTGATGGTAAGTCACCGGTGGGTCACCGGGACCTTCATAAGTCACCAATATTCGGTGACTAAAAAATAATTTTTTTACCGAAATTATCGCCGTCTCAAAACAAAATTGTCACTCGTGCAAGTGAAAATTTCACTAAACATTGGGACAATGTCAACTGTATCAGTACATTAGATATTATTCAGACTGCTGAAGCTCAAAATCAGGTGTGCAGTGCAAGCACAGTAACTACGACTATTGCGGCAGCAATAACAACCAGCACAGCTGCCACAAGTACTTCCACCTCGGCTCCTGCAGCGACTACTTGCTGTCCATCAGGCACCTGGGGAGAGTAAGAAATGAATCGGATTTATAAGCTGTATGTCTAAATTTTAGATGGACTGTTACAAAAGCTTGCGGCAATACCACTACATGTGGATCCTGTGAAACAGAAACAAAGACCAGGACATGCAACACAGGGCCAGGTGGATGTCCATGCGCAGGAAGTTCGACAATGACTTACAGTTGCAATCTCACTCCATGTAAATTCCCCAAAGCATCTTGTTGCACACCCTACAAAGCCATGGCAAATAACAGCAAGAATTCAATAATTTGCGGGCCAGAGGTGAAAATTTTTTGGATTAATAATGATGATTCAAGTCCAAAAATTTTAGGTTGTGGAAGAAAAATCAACAGCATCTACTTGTCCTGCTGCCAGTTGAAAAAAAGAACACACACAACCAGACAGAAGCGAATAGACTTTTAATTTATGTTAAATTAAACTTTTATTGTCCAAACCACATGTAATCTACAATAATCCTTGTGAAACACGAGGATTTTATTTCTATGATTTTTACGGCCCTGTTGTTGAGCACTATGTATGTTATGTTCTTTGATACAAAAGTTTTTCAAATAAATTGCACTAATAATGACTATAACTCTTTCCACTCCCACACTCAAGGAGCTTCGATCAAAATTTGGTTCATGAGAAAACGGTAGGTGGTAATTATTTTTGCCCATAGAATACTCTTTTTTGCCCATAGAATATTTTTTTCGCCCATAGATTTATTTTTTTGCACATAGATTTCAAAATTTTTACAGAAATTCAATTTTTTGGTCAGAAAATGACTGAGATTGCTCAGAATCCACGCTAGAGTGGCCGAAAGCCACTGAAAGTTTGTTTTGGGGGGTTTACTAAA
This sequence comes from Ditylenchus weischeri, assembly GCA_029231635.1. Classification (NCBI taxonomy): domain Eukaryota; kingdom Metazoa; phylum Nematoda; class Chromadorea; order Rhabditida; family Anguinidae; genus Ditylenchus; species Ditylenchus weischeri. The sequence continues at coordinate 12,998 of JAMRYI010001400.1, read as the reverse complement.
GAGGGTGTAAACTTTTTGCGAAAAACCGATTGCGCACATCAGAATCCCACTTTGATTGGCTCAATCGCTCAGAATCCCACCCTGAACTATTTAAAACCACTTTACACCACTCACGACCAGTAAGGTAAGTAACTTAAAACCCAATAAGTACCCTTAACCAATGTTTAATGTGGTTACAAGCATAGTGACCGCTCCGTCCTCCGGGCCCCGTCTCCGTCCGGACGGCGCCGAAAAATGAGACGGTCGGACGGCCGCCGTCCAAAAAGGAAAAATTGGACGGCCGGCGGACGACCGGTAATTATTTTTCTTAAAAAGACGGCCAGTCGGACGGTAAATTTCGGAATACCACCCCTCCGGCGAAAAACGTCAACGGCCGACCAATTTTCGCTTATCGCGGTCACTATGGTTATAAGTCTCATAGTATCTTACAGACGCAAATACCTAGGTTTAAAATGATGTGTGCCCACTAGCTTGCGATGAAACTAAGCTAGTGTCAGAACCAAATTTTTTTTCAATTTTTTATTGTAATAAATAAGTTCAAAAACAATTCAGCGACAATCAAAATTTGAAAAAAGTCACAATACGAAAAGGAAAATGTAATAACTACATATTTATTGACGATCAACAAAAGCCTGTAGCTCACATAAATGGCATTTCATAACTAGGCAATTCGAAGTATAAGATGTAGCCCAGAGTCGGTCTCTGTGATTTCTGACATCTCGCCAATCTTCAGAGCAAAGGCTGCATCCTGAAAAAGAGATTAAATGTAAAGAGTGAATAATGTTTAAATAAGGTGAATAAAAGAAAGCAAAAATAGTCTTCCCTCAAAGGGCTTTTGCATCTGGCGTTTTTCGAATGCACCTAAGTCACCACCTCTCTTAGCAGAATTACAATCACTGAATTCAGCTGAATTTTTATTAATATTAAATTAATAACCACAGTATTGTTGAAACTATACGCACCAGCAATTTTGCGGAACTTCGAACGACGCGCAGACTCATCCATATGCGAAAGTTCTTTTTCATAGCCTGAATTTTCTGGTTTCAAACAAGCTGTAACGAATTTGCAAAACAACCTTCCAGTGTAGCCCTAGCCTCCTTTTTGGTACGCGTGATGTTCTCAGTCCTCCATGACGACTGGAAATAAGTAATGTGTAACAGAACTACATAAGCACAATCTTACCGGTCGACGAGATCCCTCATGTTTGATGAGAATATGCAGACATTGCACCTGAGCAAACATAATATGAGCCAGGTTTACAAAATAAATTACTTTGACCAATAATACCTTGTCGGGAATTTTTGCCTCCTCACTGGCATCCTTTTTCGGGCGATCCCACTGACTCTTGCCGTTGTAGACATTAAAGAAATAAGCTCGATCAGAACTGCGGCTCATACCTATAAGAATCCGTCAAAGAGGCACTTCAAAGGTGATACTTTTAAAAGTATCAAAACCCACGTTTTTCCCAGCCTTTTGGAAGCTCATCTTCCTCGCCTTCTTCTGTCTCAGTCTTTCGTTTCTTGCTGCTCACTGCTTCTTCATTATTAGCTGACATCTTCGAAAATCTGCAAGTAATTGGTAATCAAATCATAAGGAACAACATTCAGGGAGTCCTTCTTGGGAGAGTCAACCAAAATTGCTGACGCTATGCGAATAAAATCTTCAGATATTAGTTTTTGAATCACTTGTGTGTGGCTGTGGCGTTGTGTAAGTTTTTTTCAAAAAATTTATTGAACAATTGGGTGAAACTATGAACGCGAATCTACTGGGATGTCCAAGGCAGAAATTTTAGATGTTGACTTCGTATATTTTGACAACTATCAACAGCTTCTTTACTCGCCAACTTGCAAGTTTAACAATGAAATTTCAAAAGAGATTTCGACTTTGAAAAACTTTTGCCAAAATGATAGGAAAATCAGGAAATTGCTTTGTCACGATATGAAAGGCGGTTATCTGATCAGGAAAGGTGCTTTTTAATCTTTTATGCGGTGTTTGACCAGTTAGCAACGTTTTTGTACTCAAAGTGCTTTTTTCTTTGATTTTTGGGAAGGCTTAGGCGCAGGTAAGCCAGCGCGTCTAAAGCCAGGCTGGTTTGAGTTTGCAATAGTGTCTAGAACATGTGTAAAACCGTTGCCAACTGGCCGGTCTCCTTTTTTAACCATCTTGCCTTTTCATTCAGGTTCCGAGGAGGGTTGGTGGAAGTTAACAACTCTTTTTACACATTGTTTCACTGGTGGGACATCGACATATTCGTTTATTTCTCGCACCATTTTATTACTGTACCACCACCTGCCTGGATTAAACAAGCCCATTTGCATGGTGTTCTAGCACTAGGTAATTTTAAAAATATCTTTTTTCATTTATCTTCAGGGAAATTTAGGCACCTTCATCACGGAGAGCAAAGGAGGTGAGTCGATGTGTCGAGAAATATTTTGCTCCACTGAAGTTGTGGAGGAATTAGCTATTAAAATGATTGATCTATGCGTCAATTGCCACTTTGATGGTTGGTTGATCAATATTGAAAATGTGATCGAGGTAGTTTTTCCGGGATGGGACCGTTTGGTTCTTTTTGTGCCATTTTTTGAATTGGCGTTTTTTGAATATTAATTTATTTGAGGCTTTTTGGTAGAGATGGCGAAAGGGGGCGGGCGGGATAACGGGACGCGATTTTTGGTAAAAATAAAAACGATTTTGAAAAACGGGATTTTTCTTAAATCGTTAATTAGATAGTAAAAGTGGCTCCATCACTTCAAAAGGATGTTTTTATTGACATTTTCTAACATGGTTCAAAGAAACACAATTTCAATAACAATAATAGGTTCGGAAAAAAAATCAATTCGTTTTGACGTGCTCGTTGCTTTTTTGTTACGATGCTTACTGTGATGTTTCCTTCTTATATCTTAGATGAGCTACTCTCCGCAACAAAGAGCTTTCTGTGTAGCAACATACCGTAAAACCTCTATTAATAGACCCGGGTCTATTATTAGAGGTCACAACTCCCCAAGTCACTTGTGGCATTGTGCTTTTAGCTATAAAAAATCCAACATTTTTAGGCGCACGGCCAATAAAAAATAGCCCGGTTTCTTAGCTACATTTTGAGTGGTGGTATGCCCAAAAATGTGAGATTTTTCATAGCCAAAAACACACTGCCACAAGTGACTTGGGGAGTTGTGTTCTCTAATAATAGGCCCGGATCTATTAATAGAGGTTTTACGGTATGCTAAAGAGGCAAGTCTTTGAATGTGTCGCCTCATTTCCTGGATAATGTGATGTTTTCGGATGAATGCCATTTTCACATTCACGGCGGTGTTAATCATTAGGTTATTCACCTTAGTCTTCTTATCCTGCTTTTTGTCTATCTTCTTCATTTTCTTAGAACTTTTGTTATTGGGCTCAAGAAAACCCTCACTGGTATCGTGAAGAACCGTTGCATTCTCCTTATCTTCGTGTATGGGCCGCGATCGGACGTCGAACATGCTATCAATCAGCATTGTGGGTCCCTACTTTTTCGAGGTAAACGTTACTGGGCCATCCTATCTTCAAATGTTGCAAGAAGTTTTCTTTCCGAGAGTCCAAGATAGACCCGTATCTTCTCATTCCGTTTCATTGTTTTTTTAGGTGTCCAGAACCTCATTTTCATGCAAGACGATGCGCCTCACTTCAATGTAATTGTTCGTGATTGGTTGGATCAAAATTTCCCGCTCCGATGGATGGGTCGTGGTTCTACCAATAAGCCAGCACCGTTCTGATGACCGCCTTACAGTCCTGATCTCACGCCTTGTGACTTTTTTCTCTGGGGCTACTTGAAGAGTTGTATCTACCGTACACAGCCATCCATAAGATGATTTGCGAGCGGGGATCTTGCATAAATTCGAAGTTCTTCCTGGTGAGATGATCAATCATTCCGTTGATTCCTATGCCCAGCGGCTCGAGACATGTCTTGAGTCAGTGTTTAATTGAGATAGAGTTGTGTTCTTCCGAATCAAAGGGTGGACCAAGGCAAATTTTCAAAATTTTGGTCGAAATTTTTTTTGAGTGTTATACAGGGTGGCCATATCTTTTTTGAGAAAATGGCATTCGACAATGAAAAGGGGGCATTTATAATTAAAAAGTTCCAAAAAAGCGGCATTTCATAATTTTTTACTAATTAAGCATTGAAACTGTCCGATGGCGTAAATTTCACAGTAATGACACGTTGAGCAATTATATTTTTATTCTACGACAGAAGAAACAATCGAATCATTCGACATCCCTAATCAATAGTTCATTCAACCCACTCACATTTTTCACTAGATTTAGCTTTCTTTATCACATCTTTCTTTGATAGGAAGTAGTCGAAAACATTAGTGCAATCCAAATTGGTGTTGATCTTGATCAAATGTCGATATTCATCCTGTTTCTTTCATCTGACCAGATGATCTTTTCCAAAGACAAGATTATTTCGCAAAAGGCATTGACCGTTGTTCGCATGAAGAAGTCTCGGATATTGGAACCCACGCGTTTGGCCATGCTTAAAGTTCCCAGCGTTAAATAGCGCAGTATGCGAAAATCGTACAGAATAACATTTTGAGGCAAGAAAATGCAGAAAAATAGGGCGCAAAGAGTGAGATACAGTGAAAAAAAATCATGCATCGTTACAAAAAAATTTCAAGGATATGTTGTTTTACACCCCTTTTTTCCTAAAAGGGCAAATTTTCCAAAGGGACATTTGCCCCCTAAAAGGGGCATTATCGCCACCCTGGTGTTATATCCTAAAAAAATTCTCATCGCGAGCTGAGTTGATTGGCGTTTACAGAATTTCAAAATCGTGTCAGGACAAAAAGTTATGGCCATTTAAAATCGGTGGAATTTCTCGGGACACCCTGTACATCCCTGGCAACGGAAAAAACTTGTTCGCTCGGCTGATTTGTAGCTGGAGCAGAATGGAATCGACGAGTGAGCATTAATATTTAATATTGGATAGGCTGCTTCGTTTACCTAGACTCATACCAAAAATATTGATCAGGTACACACAAAACGCTTGATCGACCGAAAGGGACTGTTCTGTTGTATCATCCTTAAATAATTGACTTTGCCTGCCAAAGAAGGACTGATGACGCTTTGGCAATGGCGAGTGGATCACTGAAACAATTTAGATTACGAAATGAACAGGAAAGTATTTAAAACTTTGGGCCTGAATCTTTCACAATAAATATCTAAAGTGAAAGAAAGCGATGAGCATGGCTTGAGAAGTTCCTGGATCTTTGCTTTCACCATGTCGTACATTTTCGGAAGTACCCAGTGAGAGCAATGACAATGAAGTGAAGAGGATTGATTTAATAAAGCGGATTTTATTAGCATACCTCTTAGATTCTCTCGGTCAGACACGGTGAGAAGGAGCTTGAGCGGTGGTCCATCAAGGATTGAAAACGGAAGATTCTTGAACGCTATCAAGTGCATAACCCTCTTGTCCAGCGATGATAGCTCTCATGAGTTCATAAGGCTAAGAAAGTCAAACAAAAACTCGTGCCATAAAATTACCTTTTGGCAAAATCTTGATAAACTTTTCCAGCGAGTTCTTCTCAGAGGCTTTCTTCTCATGGAGATCATTAAGCTTGGCTGCGTACTCATCATGCTGCTTTGCGTGAACGAAAAGACCTTTAGTGCTATCCGCCATCTTGATCTTTTTTTCCAAGCACAACATGCTTCGAACGTTGAGAGCTTTGAATAAAGGCCGATATTCCAAATTGCGCTCATCTAGAAGACGTTAGTAGATCAGATGAAAAAGAAAAAGCCATTAACATAGAAAACAAAAAACAGAATTTACGAAAAATTTTCTCTCGAAATTGACTACTTTTGGGAAAAAAAATTCTGAAAATGACTAACGGGATTGGCCAAAAAACAAGAACGGGACCGGGATTTTTGAAAAAAACGAACGGGATAACGGGACGGGATATTGGGCCAAAATCGGGGCTGGCGGGACGGGTTCCCGTACGGGATCCCGTCCCGTCGAAATCCATACTTTTTAGTGCGTCTTTTTGAAATTTTAATTGTCTTTTTTGCGGGAATTCAAAGAATGGCAAAAAGAACCAAACGTCTACGCACCGTTTTTCCAACAAATAATTTCTAGTATTGTAGTTTTTTTAGAAGGAGCACCTCCAAAATCTCTCATACTTTTTGGTTCGATTGAGGTCTGAATTGAAAAAAGTTGTTGGTTCACATTCTCTTGTCATATGGTATGACTCTGTAAGCAGTCAACTTTGTTTTATGCAAAGTTTAAAAAAGGTACTTGTAGGTGACCATCCAAGGCAAGTTGGATTGGCAAAATGAGCTGAATCACCAAAATTTGTAAGACACTTTTATGCTCTTTTGATTATTTATCGACTTTATGCTAGTTTTAGTATGTGGTTTGATCAAGTTGATGGTATTTTCCTGAACTACAACTGGAAAGACGAATATCTTCAAAGATCTGTTGCCAATGCCCAGTACCGATCAACAGACGTGTTTGTTGGAGTAGATGTGTTTGGGCGGGGCTGTCTGGGTTGGTATCGATTATCTTTTTGCTAAAATACTCTTCATTTCAGGTGGAGGTGGTTGGAATTGTTGTGAAGCTCTAGAAGCCATCGATAAGCACTCCCTATCCACTGCTGTTTTTGCGCCTGGATGGAGTAAGTTGTCAAAATGGCCTAATACATAAAGCAAGAATATTTAAGTATCTGAAAAATTTCCTGATGAGTGTCTCTACAAAAACTCTTTTCGTTTTTGGAATCCTCTAAAAAATATGGACGTTCGAACAGGCTGATCACTGATAGATTTTCCACTAACTTTGCCAGTGGTATAGATGAGGAGAAGAGGTGGTTTTGCATGCGAAATGCTCAGCTCCAGCCTTTCTATTCAGCTAACAGGGAAAATGATGGAATGCATCTAGCGCAGTGTGGTTTGGTCATTGATTCTTCACAAGAGCAAATGTAATAATTTAAATTTTTGGAAATTGTATACCGGGTGACACAAAAAACAGTCACATATTCAACAAAAAGAACTTTGCATGGAATTTTTGTTTTCAACAGGCATGTTTTTTCAACAATTCATGGTGTTTATTTGAGAAATAGCTGCTTCTTTTAAACAATCTATCCGTTTTTAGGAGGAATCATGAATGAAACAGCTCCCAGGTAGCTAAGATATTGTCATCGATTTTCCTGGGAAATCGATGGGGCAATGAGCTACCTATGCAAAATTTTTAAAAATGTGACTGTTTTTTGTGTCACCCTGTACAGTGCAAATTTAGACTTTTTCTCTGTTCAATTCTACTGAATAGTGCATGCACCTGTTCCATTTCTGCTGATGGCCCCCTTATTCTTAGAATTCTGCTTAACTGTGGCAAAGAATTCCATCTCAAAACAAGTGCTGATCATTTAGAGAATGGAGTAACAGTTCCGCCTTGTAATGGGAATGACTGTAAAATTGTGCAGATTTCAGTCAAAAAAAGTGGTGGAAGTCCGCTTTGTGTCTCAAAGTTGTCTATTTTGTAAATCTGATAATTTGATTTGTTGTGCAATGTTTCAAAGCTATTCTTTCAAATTTTAGTTCTTTCATAAAAACGCCACCAAACAAACTTTTTTTATTTCTGAGTTTTGGAGGGTCAGGCATGTTTTTGTCCTGTTGACTATATTTGGCCATTTTGACTCAAAATGACCACCTCTTCATTCTGACCCCAGAATGAAACCCCATGAAATAACTGTAAAATTTCTCGTATATTGTATTAAAAATTCTACATTTATCTCATGGTTCTCATTCTAATCGATAATCTTTTTTTTCTAAAATATACTTTCCGTTTCAGGTGGAGGTGGTTGGAATTGTTGTGAAGCTTTAGAAGCCATCGAAACTAGCGGGTGGTCATTCTGCCTGAATGACCAATTATATAAAACGGAACAAAAACATGCGTAATCCACAAAAGTCAGAAATAAAAAGAAGTTTGATTGGAGGCGTTTCATAATAAATACGGGATATGATTGTATCAGGAATTCTAATAAAGATTTTTATGTTTTATCAAATATTTTACAAAATTACTGATGCAACGAAGTCGTTTTGGTGTTTTGCATGTTGTAATAAATTTCATAATTTCATTAATAAATTGCGGAAATTATTACCAAACCTGGCTGCATCGGACAACCTCAACCCGCAGGCCGGTCAGGCAGTTGTAGACAATCGGTTAGCCCTGGTAAGAGTGGAAAACAGGCTAGTAGCAGTGGGCAACCATGTGGAGCCGGCTCAGCTAAAGTTCCTTTTCTGCAACATATCAGACCGAGATGTGGTCAGTTGGTAAATTTTCACAGGGTGTGACAAAAAACGAAGGGTTTGAAAGCCCACCCAGTAAATAGTCTCGTCTTTACAATATTTTCAAGCTTTAACGTCTTTACAAAGTAACTTAATTGTCCATTAAAAAAGTAGAAACGAACCGTCCCTTTAGAAAGCCGACACGATAACGATAACCCGATGATTTTGCTGCTTTCAAAAGCTAATTATGTAAGGCTTAAATTGATTTGGTTTGCTAAAAACATGAAAAATGCCACGAAAAAACTGAAATAAACGAAAAAGATGATTTTTAATCAAATTTTTGTTACAATTTTTTAAAATTTCTTGCATCATTGTGTAGCCTTGGATCTTGGCTTTCTAACTAGCTATCAAACTCCAATGAATTATTACAAAAGTTATATATTTAGGGGGTTGAATGAATAAACTTTCGTGCTTTTGTTACTTCGTTCAAACACCCAAATCTCTACATTTCTGAAATCATTCAATGAAATTTGATAGCTTGCTAGAAAGCTGAGATACTGTGCTAAAAAAACTAAAAAAATGGATAGGGGAGACTGGCAAAAACGAGATTTGGCAAAAAGATTTTCGGCAAGCCGATATTTATCGCTAAACAAAGTAGCTAACAATGGAGGAACCCTGACTGTGACCTGGGTTTTTTCGTTGTAACTTTTTTAGGTAGTCTTGTAGAGCGTGCCCAAGTTCCTTATAAATCTAGCTCTCCAGCTCTGTGGCCCTACAGAAAGTAGGACACCTGGCACTCCAAAGTTCTAAAAACACCTCGATACCCGTATCATGGTTTTTTCCGCGGTTCAACCATGCAACTTTTTTTCTGTTCAAATCATTTATTTTTATAACATTTTGGCTGTTGTTTGTGCATTACTTACTGGTCATAAATTCAAGAGCTACAAGATAGTCTAGAAATCCAAACAAAAGTCACTCCGAAATTACAGGACAAGAGGTAGAGCCAGCACTTTCCCTGAAGTTTAAATTTGAAGGATACCTGGTCTTGGCATATTTCTGGCTGACTTTTCTAAAGAAAACTAAGAGTGCAATACAGAAAAATGATCAGTGTAAAAAATGCAACAGAACTAGTATGAAGACTCACAAGACAACAAGCCAATGTCACAAAATTGAAGCCAAAACAATTCGACCAAGACCAGATAAGACCACACCAGACCGGTCTAACACGGTCTAGACTAAATTACAAACATTTATGTCTACATTAGAGAAATTTTGCGGGAATTTGAATTTTATGCACATACAACAGCCAAAATGTTACAAAAATTAATGATTTGAACAGAAAAAGTTGCATGGTTGAACCGCGGAAAATCAGAGTCCCTCCCTTGTAAGCAGATTTTGAGCATGGTTTGGCAGCCGAAAGTTGGAAAAGATGCTTTCGGGCATTTTTTCACTGGGCAATGTAAGTACTCATGCCACCAATAGCTCAGTTAAGCTTGCGAACCAACGCCCGAGGTTTCTACCAGTAAGTTCAAAATCTTTTGGGAATTTTTTTCTGAGCGACTCTCTGATGTTCCGAGATGACGAATGCACAGGGTGTATCACGAATCCCTGGAGTCGTAATTCAGCTTTTTCTCCTACTCAAGTCATACATCTTTTTACAATTTTTTTGTTTGTTTGAAAGCCAGTGAAATAGGAAAGCCTCTGGGCGTTACAAAATTTCGATATCGCATAATTGAGTAAAGTAATTAGGCTTTTAAAGTTAAGGGTCATTTTTAAGACTTTTTTACTACCAGCACAGTTTAAAAATGGCTTTTAAATCTTTAAAAACTCTGTAACCACCAAAAGCTCTCCTATTTCAGTGGCTTTCAAACAAAAAAAAGATTGTAAAGCGATGTCTGACTTAAGTAGGAGGAAAAGCTAAATTGCTAAAAAAAGCTAAAGGCTAAAAAAGCTAAAAAGCTAAAGGAATTCGTGTTACACCCTGTATTAGTAAACTAACTGCGAATCATACAATCAGCTCGCATCTAAAAACATGTGTCGTAATCGTTAGGAAAAATCAAATCCTGCTTTCATCTGTCTGACAGCACACAACTTAGCGAAAGTTTTGGCTACAAGTTTTGGTGTGAAAGAATAAATTATTTGTTGGCAAACACAGATGCATGAGCTGAAAATTTGATCACAACAGTAAAATATAAATTGATGTTCCTCGGCCGGATAGAACTAACAACTTAAGAAAAAAATAAATTCGGGCAAAAAGGATTGAGTTTTAAGTTTTTCGTAGCACATTTCAGCTTTTTCGTGGCATTTAACAGGTTTTTAGCAAACCAAATCAGTTATAGTCAGGGCTCGCAGATTTTGTTCTCAAAATCAGACAAAAATTTCAAAAAATCAGATTTCACTCCATAAAATCAGTACATTTTTTAAAAGTCGATTTTTGATAGAACAAAAGCCAAATTCAATCAAAACTCTTTTTATTCACCAGACTGTCAACACAATTTTTTCACAACACGTCGCACAATGAACTCAAAGAACAAATTTCTTATTTTCCTGGATCTTCTTTCGTAACGATTTTTTTTCATTAGCAGCCGATACATCCCACTGCAACTGACATCATAATTGAGCCGAATCTGGAGAAGCGCCTTCACTGTATACACTTGAAGCGAGTTGCGTACATCTGTCCATTGAGCGTCTGATAGAGAGAAGACCCGTTCGATGAATGCATTAGCAGCCGGAACATAGAGAAACGTGCTGATGATTTGTAACAGACACGGCAAAGCATTGTTGTCTTTGAAAATTGAGATGCTAAGTTAGTTGAAGAAAGATAATTAAAGCAACCTTGAATATTTTCATCCACTTACATCCGCTCTTTATTAAATTTTTGAAAATCAGACGAAATTAGACACTTTCTTTGAAATCTGTACATTTCTGCCAAATAAGACATTTTGAAATAAATCAGATTCGACACCCCAAAATCAGTACATTTCTGACAAATCAGACGATCTGCGAGCTCTGGTTAAAGCCATTATGTAAAGCAAAAAAGAGCAGCGAAACTGTAAATTATACTCTAAAAAGGTTGTAGAAAGCATTCTTGAAAAATGACAATATTTACAGAGTGGGGTTGCCGGCAGCGTTTTTTCGGCTCACCCTGGAATAGAAAAATGAATAAATTTTTATTTTTTAGGATGTTATTTGGGTTGATCAACGTGTGTGAGAAATCTGTTTTTGTTGCTGCAAATTTTTAAAAAATAATTAATGTTTAGCTAAACAAATCTTCACGATACGCTCAATTAAAAGGGGGAAGTGGTAGGCACGTGAGGATAGGCACGTATGAGAGTAAGTTTTCTGAATGCTCAGTTGATCGAGTATCACGGCCTTTTAAAACAGCGAAAAATGGGCAGAAGGTTACTTTCACTTGCATTTCATGGCGCAGTAGGTAAAGCGTTGGATTTTGTTGTGCCGACACTAGAAAAAAGGTTACTTTCCTTACCCCACCCAAGGCCATTTTTCGATTTTTAAAATTTTTTAATATAACCGTATTATAAATATCTGATTTCAAAGATCATAAATATCTGATTTTCAACTTTTCCTTAAGGGGGGCTGAAATCTGCTAAGGAGATAGTCTCGACACGAAAAGATTATTCTAAGTTTTCTGTTTTTTAAATGTGGTTTTAGGAAATATTTTGTCAACAATCCGGTGTTGTGGTGTCAGACAAACTTGTGCAGAATTAAAAGGTGAATTAGGATCATCATTATTAGAATTTCTGAATTCCTTCAAAAAATGCCCTGAAAATTAAAATGGAAAAAGGAAAAAACCCATCGAAAAAAAAGTTGATTAGTCTTCTATTTCATTTCGATTTTTAGAGCATTTTTTGAAGGAATTTAAAAATTCTGATTGATGATCTTAATCCAACTTTTAATTATGCACAAGTTTTTCTGACATCGCAAAATCGAGTTGTCGACAAAATATGGCTCAAAAACCACATTTGAAAAAAAAGAAAACTTGTAATAAGCCATGGATGGGTTTTGGTATGCTTGGTCGGAAATGGAACAGATTGGTGAAATGGAGGCAGGAGTACACTTTAGTGGGTACGCTCCAAATTGCCCGAAATGATGTTTTTTCGACGTAAAACTATGAAATATGTACAGAAAACACATTTTTAGGTGTGGGAAGACCATTTTTCGAGAAAAAAAAATTTCGGCCAAAATTGACCAAAACCATGATACCCATGGTTTTGGTCCAAAAATCGACTTTTTTGAACATGGCTTGAGATGTTATAAAATTGCTGGAAATGGTCTCAATGCATTTCAAGGCAGGAGTACACTTTAGTGGGTATCGCTTTTGTTGCATATTATTTGTTTATTATGGCGTCTGTATTTTCAATAAAAAAATGAGGAGCTACAGAATTGAAGTTCGACCTTTTGGTCCAACCTTTTGGCCTTTCGACCTTTTGGCCTCAATGACAACTAAAACTTTCACCTACATTAAAATGAAAGAAGTTGAACATAGTTTTGAATACTGGGGCCTACCGCATAAATAAACTCTGGTATGCATGTTTTTCATGCATCCAGAGTCACTTTCGAGTGATTTGTGTCTAAGGTATGTGGGTGTGCGCATCTCAACCCCAAGCAACAGTTCTGCGCCCCTGAAGGGGGCTTGCTGGTTAGAGATGCGCGCACTCACTTACCTTAGACATAACGTTAGGGGTATACTCCGGTAGGGTCGATTATTCTAAAAGGGACCCGCG